>BTHU01000018.1:34687117-34957117 GCA_036184795.1 Tokudaia tokunoshimensis | reverse complement strand
ATAAATATCCTTAAGATATTCTCATAAAAATTCCCCCTAAGCTCTCTTCCTTGTCCCCAGGAAGCTTCTTTACAGGAGCAGAAGCCCTCCAACACCTTCTACTGCCTGCACACCTTCTAGAGCTCAACATAGGACTCATTTTGGGAAGCCATTTCCACAACTGTGCGGAACATGTATAAAATGGTAACACATGTCTTAGCATAAATGGTGATTAAATGTGGGGGCAACAATCACTACAAACGCAGAAGGGATTTTTTGTGTTATCATCCAAATATTCTGTGGGGCTATTTCCATTCTGCAGTCACAGGTTGTTTTCCCACTTTAAGTATGCCATTCACTATTGGCTCATATTACATCTGTTTTCTGATGTGAGTAATTTCTTATAAAAGATACAAGAAAAAATTATTAAAGTCATTACAATTCTCTATGAATATAAGAATCCATTCTGCAGTGCTTTCTAGTGAATCAAAAAGGCAGGATGTCTGCAAAGGAAAACCAAGACTGCTCTGTTTCCAGGTTCTAGCCTATGGCTCATTTATGTTTTTGTTTGAGAATCTGGAAGGCTTAATTTAAGTCCTTAATTTCTACAGTGGATGTTCAGACATTCTGGTACATACCAAAGTTGAAGCTTTAGCTAAACACAACCATAGCACCTCAAAAAAAATTTTTTGGGAATAAGTTACTCTCCACCCAGATATGATGAACAGGCCCTAAGTGCCCTAAGTAGATGGCATGACCTTGACACATATGTCGACCCATGATCTCTAGAGTCTGTAAAGAGAACTCTGCACCACCTGTAGATGCTATGACTCTGATTAGTGTCAACCATCAGTGCTGGTCTCCAGCACTTTGTAACAAGAACACTTCCATCACTTTTTCTAAACAAAGTGGTGCCCTTGATCATGCACATTCTCGGGTTTGGGTTTAACTTATAATTAAGTGGTAACATGGAGTGTGCAGTAAAAAGATTGCATACAGCCAAACTGTAAACACTTCTGGGATGTGCATACCTGTTGCCACGCTTGTATTGCAGTGTTTAGGGAATGAACTACATGCTGCCCAAAGTTGATAAGCACAGAGTCCACGATCACGGTACAGTCCAGCAGTTTCTGCACTCCATCACTGGAAAGTGCCATCTGCCCACAGACGCCAAAGGGTTTCACCACACTTTGCATCGTGACATTTCTGCATTCCAGAAGTTTACAATCCACCTGAGAAGAGAACCGGATCTCCTGGCAGACAGGACCACTGTTCCACTGTCGAAGATACAGGTTTGGTTCTCTGAAGGAAATGATCATGTATTCCAGTTCAGATGGCACATTTTTATCAGAAATGAATGGCTGTAGGTACTGTGGTGAAACTTTTAAGAAAATAAGAAAAATAGCAATTAAGATAGGCCAATCCTTCATGGA
Organism: Tokudaia tokunoshimensis; assembly: GCA_036184795.1. Taxonomy (NCBI): domain Eukaryota; kingdom Metazoa; phylum Chordata; class Mammalia; order Rodentia; family Muridae; genus Tokudaia; species Tokudaia tokunoshimensis. Next base: position 34,955,705 of record BTHU01000018.1, on the reverse strand, counting down.
AACAAATGAGGCGACGTTTAAATGATTCACTTTGTTCTTAAATTTAGTACTTGATATTAACAGATTTAAACAATTGCTTTGAAAATGTTAAAATCTTTGAAGTACCATTTGACACATGAAAATACATTGTTTGTTCAATTAGGTCTCTTAAAAGTATATTGCTCAAAGGTTATTTTCACTTCCATAGATAAAAATGTTTGATTATAGTAACAATTAAGAGGAGACAACTATCTAAATCTCTGTATCTACCAACAAAATTTCTAAAACAACAAAAACACAACTCTAGAAAAAGCAGTTAAACTCTATTCTTCCTGTAAAAGCAAGATGCCTACCAGCAGCTCCAATGGGTTTAATCGCCTCTTTTCCATTACATGTAAGTTGAAAACCTAAAACCTAAATAAAACTGAATTAACTAGAAAAGGGTTGATAGTAAATACAACACTTGAGAAATAATTATTCAAGTAATACTGGAAATTTATAGGAGCCTACTATTGCTACATAGGGAATTTATTTATATTTCTTTTAAATGTGTAAAAATATGAGTCTTGTAATTTAAGGAGAATGTACCCATCTTTATAGAGTAGGTACTTTGAACTTAGGTGATAAATACCAAGTTCTTTTGGGATTTATTTTACAATAATGTAGAATACAGACTAAAATATACATTTCTTTCAAAAAGATCTTAATTGGTATAACAGTAAAATCTGTAGCTAAAACAAAACCAAACAACACACTTCCTTGAAAATTGTCTTAGAAAATGGGTCACTGAGAAGTAGGGCCACACCTGCTGCACTCCATCAGCTTTAAGGTAACCCTGGAGTGTCCAGTGCCCATGCTGGAAACTGTGAGGTACCATGTGGGGAATACCTAGGGCCATGACAAATGGCACTAAGTAGGTTTTCTCTTGATGTTGAAGTGATGCATACCTGTGCCTAGTTGGTCCAGGTGATGGCAAAGACGGAATTCCAGATGAGCGAGCTGGAAGGACACGCACAGGGATGGGACGAACCATGGGGTAAAACACGAGTCGACTCTGGTGCAAGCAGCCAGGGCTGTTGGAGTTACGAGCGGTTCGCAAGTGCTTTGAGAACCGGATTCACTCGCAGAGCTGTGAAAACCAAAGATGCTCAGCAGCCTCCATTCCCAACACTACAGAAGCACAATGTCTCCATAAAAGGCCTTTTTAAATTTTTTATTAGATATTTGCTTTATTTACATTTCAAATGTTAACCTTTCCACATTACACCCCCTCCCGAAAACCCCCTATCCCATCTCCCCTCCCCCTGCTCACCCCCTCCCCCAATTTCCTGACTTGCATTCCCCTATTCTGGGGAATTGAGCCTTCACAGGACCAATGGCCTCTAAAGCCAGTACTGAAAACCCTACAATCAATATACTAACCATTAACAATTATGAACTACTATCGCACAAGAGCCTTTTATTTTTAAATTCAGCTTATGTTGAATATACTACAAATAATTTGAATTATTTGCAGAAAACTTTCAAATTACCCTTCAACCTCCACTCATGTTGACTTAGATCAAATCTAATTTTTGCCTATACTATTTTCACAAACTTATGGACAGTTTGTTGTCCTGTTGTAAGGGGAGCACAATTCTGAGACTGCCTCGCTCAGTTGTTGGAAATGCTAACCCTTCCTGTGTCATGGCTGTCTCATGTCTCTATCTTGTCCATACTTATATTCTGTGAGGTCATCTAGACTCTTTATTGAAGACTTGCTGAATATTGTATTAAGTGGCATAAAATCATAACCATGTATAAAGAATGTCCTTTGGACAATCAATCACACTACATGAATTCTCTCTTCACTTGCCTATCTTCTCAAAATTACATTCTATGGTCATCTGACTAACATGAAGAGTTGAAGGCATCCAGTCACAGAAGAAACCAGCCCTTGACTTTCAAAGATCCACAACCCAACTGGCAAAACACTGCCATTTATAAACACCATATAGCAGAATCATCTCCTGGAGAAGGAAGGACAGTTGATGTGATGTAGGAATGGACATAGGAGAGGACTTAGGACCTTCCAAAAAAAAACCTATAACTCACACCACTTTTTGGGTTGAAATATATGGTGTTATGAGTGAGTCCTAGGGAATGTGAGACTATTTAAATTTTGGGAAGTGGGAAGCTTGCTCTGAGCAACTATGCTATACTTCTGCATTATTTTGGACAATGACACCTCAATTATCCTTGGTTTCACCCAGCAAAATGTATATGGTAATAACAAGAAAAGTACCAACTAGTTAAATGTTCAGTAAGTGACTTTTTATTTATTTTATTATTTTATTTTTTTGCTCTAAAAACTTGGATTAGGGGGAAAAACAAAATAAAAAAAAACAAAACAAAAAAAAAATGAAGTCAAGAAAGTGACTTGAAGTTTATGGGCTTCTGGGTTGTAAAACTTAAAGAGCAGAACAAAACCAGATACCTGTAGTTTTCTCAGACATGACACTCAGCTGTCCTGTATCCTAAGTCAGGGACGCTAAAGTGAGAGGTGGAAAACATCTACAGTTCCTTTCTAGAGTCTAAGCAGAGAGAAGCAGACATGGGTTAGCCAACAAACTATTGGCAGCAGTTTCAATGTGACCATGTAAATGTGGAACGGTAGCGTCCTTAATACAGCTAGTACTCAATAAATCTTACATGCTAAAGTCATGATTACATTTTGAAAGAAAATGCAAAAAAAAACCCAAACAGGAACTTTTAATGTTTTTCATTTAAGATACTCTTAATGATATTAAATTCACAAATATGCTAATGTTTTCCCCAACCCTAATTATCTAAAACACACACTACGACCATACAAACATCTACTCACCCCATGTCAAATGGGGGAATAGCTCATTAACCTGCAAGTCAGTAGGTGTTTCTTTATAGTTAATTCTAGAAAAATTTATACAGAATAGTAATTAACAGTGATCTTTACTTGCTAACTCACGAGGAAAGAACTTCAAAACTTCATTTTGTTCAAGTCTTTATACCAAAATGTAGGAAAAATGAATTATGCAAACACTAAAATGCTAAAAGTTCCTTAACTTTTGATTCTCGGTTCCACTATTATAATCACAGGGCAATATACCTCATGTAATGAATATAGAAAAAAAAAAGCTACAGCACATGAAAAAACCTCAGGGATGCTATCTAATTGATACTACGTTGTATTAATCAATAGCTGTACATTTTGTGAACTGTGCTATGGAAGCCCTGAACATGTAGAGTTCTCTGTTTAAGCTGCACTAACTTTTCTGACTCTGGATCATCATTCCATTTTACAATTACTCAAAATAACCTGTAGCTTTTCTGAAAACTCCTCACGATCTCCTGCTAAGAACTGTAGGCCTTTTCTGTTGCTTTTTAAAATGTATTACATCTGAAATGCTGCCCCCTCTATCTTACCTTACAGGGTGCCCCCCCCCGTATCCCTACACCCTCGTGCATCAAGCCTCTGCAGGATTAGACATCCTCTCACACTGAGGCCAGACAAGTCAGCCCTCTGCTGAATATGTGCCAGGAGCTAAAGTCTTCTATTACCATAGCCACTACTCATAGCATAATCAGATCCATAGTCACTACCATAGGGATTGCCTGAGTGTCCTCAACCAACACTGTCCCCATAAAGGGACCCCAACTGGATTGCTGGATTCATATATTCCAGCAATTCATGGATGGGGTAGATTTTGGGGGTGGGCCAATTCAAAGCCTTGGATCTGGACCTGAGAGGTATCTGAGCTGGTCAGCCTGACGGCTCTCCCGCACCCACACCACTAGGGTGAGCTCTCCTGCCCATCCCTGGCTGGTCCATCCAATGCTGCAGCCAGCAAGATGCACAGTCAGCTCTCCTGCTCCCATGCCCTCAGTACTGGCTCTCTATGCCCATGCCACCCAGGCCAGCTCTATTGTGCTGCCCAGGTGAGGAGCAGGGCCCACTCTCCCATTATATCCACCATCACCCCCTCTGCCACCACTGCTCCCACCACAGCCTCCTGTTCTAGTAAAGTCTCCTCCATGACCCATAAAATGTCCACATTCACCTTCATGATCTCTGTTTCCAGATTACACTTCTTGTTTTCACTTCCCAATTATGTTCATTAATAGTGTGGTATTTTCTAAATGACAATTTTTATCAATTGTAGCATAATAATCAAAAGTTATAAAAGCAATTCCTCTCTTTTTATCCTCATTCTCCTCTTCTCTAACGTCTAGGTCTGTCTTGCCACACTTTTTCAAGCAGCCTCTCAAATAATATTCCTCTGAGTCTTACTTTAATAGCATTGGAATCATTTTCTTCACTGCTCAGTGAGCAGCAGGCCTTATAAAACCTCTTCTAGAAGCAGCTCTCTTTCAACACAAGAGCAAGCCACAACACCAACGTCCCTGGAACATCATCACACTAACTGTAATTGTGTCAACTTTTCAGCATGTTCTCTCTCTCTCTTTTTTTTTCTTTTTCTTTTTTCGAGACAGGGTTTCTCTGTGTAGCCCTGGCTGTCCTGGAACTCACTATGTAGACCAGGCTGGCCTCAAACTTCAGAAATCCGCCTGCCTCTGCCTCCCAAGTGCTGGGATTAAAGGCGCGCGCCACCACCGCCCGGCTCAGCATGTTCTTAAACAGCCACCTGTAGCCCAAAGCTCAGAGCAGAGCATCTCCTCAACTGCTCTGCCTCCTTTGCTTCACGGCCCTCAATTTTGAGACCAGATTTGCTTTTTCCAAAGTTAGTTCAATATTAATAGTGATTTCTTATGTTAAGTCACTAAACTGGTTATAATTAAATTTCATTAATATCAGTTTCTACTTGAAAAGGTAGTCATCCCAAATAATTTTAAATAAGGTTACCTGCAAAGTATTAGGTAATGTGAAAAATTCCCACCAAGGGCCAAAGGTCAATAGTCAGTGCAAAAGTGCCTTCCCATGACAGGCTGCACACACTCCTGCCCTCTTAGGGCTTTGCACTTCAACAGTGCCAAAGTCACAACGGAAATTTTTATGAATGCTTCAGAGTCAGAGGAATAAACCTTGTCTAGAGAACTTTTTTCCATGGTGAAAATACATTCTTCCATAATTCAGATCAAGAAATCATTTCTAACTGGATACTCTTAATGAGTCAGGTTTTAAAAATTAGCTTATTGGTCTCCAGCTTGTTCTCTGAAATCTGCTGGTTTTTGATGAGGTAATCTCTCCTTTGAGCAAGCAATCTTCCTCCACATCTGTTAGTTCCCTGGAGGGTTGATGCTCTTTGACTTGTAGTAAAATCAAGACCCTACTTCTCACATACACTTTCCCTGACAATATGTTACTAGGTAATATATTGGAAGGTAATTATTTTTACAGAGTCTAGATGACCTGGAAATAGAATATATAGTTAAAAGCATTATTATGAAATATACAATGGAGTCAATGAAAGGCACTGTGAAGCTACACACCAAAATGCTAACCAGAGTGACTTCAGTGTAAGAGCTCCAACAAGCACACATTAATACAAATACATACTCTCAGAAGAAAAATCATTTGCCACTATTTACAGCATAAAGTAGACATCAGTACAACACACTGTGTTATGATTATTATATATGGACAGAATTAAAATTACATAAACAAAACAATGCTTGATTTGCAAAAGCACTGGTGTGGTGTATGTCTTCCTTCCCATTAGTGTTTGAATGTTATTCAGTGAGAAAAGGAAGGGAGTGGACCAGGAACTAAGGCAGCAAGCAGTAAGGCTGACCATGAGGAGGACTGGAAGGTGAGACAGTGAAAGGAAAGAACAGAAGGGCTTCACAGCACAGGCAAACCCATGGCACACACGGGCTCACGGCACACATGGGCCCACAGCACACATGGGCCCACAGCACACATGGGCTTACAGCACACATGGGCTCACGGCACACATGGGCCCACAGCACACATGGGCTCACAGCACACATGGGTTCACGGCACATGCAGGCTCATGGAGACATGCTGAGTATTTGCTGGAATTATTGTTCTTTAAGTTTATAAATACACCAAGCAGGCAAATACCAGAAATGGGCATAATCTGGAATTACAATGTGACCTAAGAAGTTCTGGAGACATAATTTAGAGTACCTGAAGCCTACAGCTTCTGAAACTCATTGTGACCAATGTGACCCCAGGGGCAGCGCCGGCTCTTTGACCTTGGTTGGTCATGCCTATCTAGTGACTGTAGATTATCTCTTAAAGTTAAAAAAAAAATCTTTAAAGATGAACATATTTGAAAACTTTGATTTTAGATGTAGACAGTTTCATTTATGTAATCTTCCTTTTACTGCCCTAGGCTTATCTTTATAATATTAAGTAGTCCATCAAGATACTGAGCTATTTTCTCTGTGTTTTGGGGTTCTGGATAATAGATTTTGATTGATTTCATTCATTCTTTTTATTTACAATTAGGGAACAGGCTCTTCTGCAAGGGCCCTTAGGCCATACGATGAGTGAAGCAGCAACAGGGAGCTTTCCTTCCTGTGGTCTACAATCCAGGCATACCACCAGTATTGGAGAGCCACACTTAGCCTATTGGGGAGCCACACGAGAAGAGAGATATCTGCTGAATCATTCTCATCTGGCTCTCTGTTACCTTTGGTCATCTGTTGTATTTTGATTGTTGTTTAGGACAATTCTCCACAGATCTGAGGACACCAGTTTCTTCTGGTCATGTACAAGATTGATATCTGGCAACTGCAATTCACAAACTTTGCTTTCAGACAGACTGAATTCTTGAAATGCAACAAAAACCTTCTGGAGTTCATCCCAATATTCCAAACTACAAGGGACCTATAGGAAAATAAAGAAAAATTAGAAGCTATAATTTTTAATGGGACTGGAGAGATGGTTCAGAGCTCTTGTGGGGGAAACAGATTCAGCCTCCAGCACCAAGATGGTAAGAGTTCACAACTCTCTGTATCTCCTGGAGTTATCCAGGAGATATGACACCGTCTTTGTACCTTCGAGGGCACCACACGTGTACAAGATGCACTCACACATGCAGGCAAAATACCCATACACATAAAATAAATAAATGAAAGTTAATAAATTCATAAAAGTTAAACTATACTGTGCACTTGTTGAAATATTAAACCATCAAAGAAGTTCTAACATTATGACTTGATAGGAAGACAAAAAGGTATAAAAGATAATGATTTAGGAGCTCCTTTCCAGTTATATTAATCCTGTTTACTCTAGAAGAATCAATTTAAAAAAAAGACTCAATAGTCAAAACACCCACAGTCTTCTTTCTCTATAGAGGAAAAATAATGGAGAACAAGCTCTATACTTCTTCTCTACTACAGTTTCCAAAAGACAAGGCTGGAGTCTTGTCTACGTACATTAAAGGAACAGGCAGAGGCAAGCACTGACTGAAGTTCCTCTGTAGCAAGAGTGTACTTTCAGACAAGCAGTGGAAAGATGGAAACCCCAAAGAGATCACCATTGCTCACACAAAAGTAAATTTAGGATAAACCAGAGAAGCTACAAAGTGAGAGCATAAAAGAAAGCTGCTAATTTTGATTTTGAAAGAACAAAGTATTGCTATGTATGCAACAAAACTTAGGAGTTAGAAAAAAAGTCACTGATGAAATCAAATATAAAAAAGTATGCATGCTAAGACAGGCGAGACAATGATAGACCAGGGACTACTGGTTCAGATTGGTGAGAGCTCTTAAAAACCAAGTGGGAAGCATATGGAAGAACACATATGTGCTTTAGAGAGGCACAGCAGTCTAGCTCCACATGCCCACATGCAGCTGTGCCCAAGGTCGACTCAGTACAGCATGTCCCTAGGAGCATTCTGCATGGCCCTTGGTAGAAGACAAGGGGAACCCTGTGAAAACGTGACGCTTACCTTGGTCCTGGGCTGTCTGTAATGCTGTCTTTTATTTCTGATCTAGGAATCTTACACTTTCCACAGCACGCCCCTAACACTTACCACCTTTCATAGGGCTAAAGTACAGATCCTAACAGCAACTATTTCACAGAACAAATAAAACTGTCCAGTAGACATGAAAAGCCATCATTACTAATACTTAACAAATGTGAATTTAAGCAAATATATAACAATGACATTAATTAATATTAATCAATGTATTTATTATTAATGTATACATTAACATGGCAGCTTAAGATAACTCTGCTTTTTGCATGGGTGTGTGAAAAACCCCACATTCCTAGGTACTGCAAATAAGTGCTTATTTTTGTTACGTAGATTATATCTAAGGCTTTGTTTTACTGTGATATGTTATTAAACTTAACATTTTAGTTTTAAAATGGCATGTAGTTAATGCTATTTGTCTTAAAAAGTGCTCTACTAAGATGTGTTTCCTGTTTTGGAAGCATTCCCTAGCTACCCTTCTCAGAGCTGGTAACTACCATTTTATGTTGTCTCTATTCCCAGGATATGCCTCTAACATACAGCATCAGACCCCTTAACTTCTTACACATTAGACTATACTAGACTGAGATCCCCAGATGAAGAAAGGGCATATTATTTTAAAATTTGTCTTTAGCATTTAAAGCAGTTTTGAGGCCATAATAAGATCTAAAAAAAGAAAAAAAAAGCTTCCAAAGTAAACCACTCCTTCCTTCCTAAGTGATGTTTAATGAATCCTACTCTTCCCTAAAATGTGAAGGACAGAGATCAGTATCAAGTGCTTGCCTTAATCATATTTTTTTGAGACAGCATATTTCACTGAATCTATTGGTTAGACTGGCTGGCTAGCACAACGCAGGAATTTTCCTGTCCATGCTTTCAGCATGGGGATTATAGGTGAGAGTGGCTACACTGGCTTTTCATTAGTGTTGGGGATCCGAACTCAGGTCCTCAAGCTTGGTCAGTGTCTTAAGGTGACTTCTGCTATAATGAAACACCATGACCAAAAGCAAGTTAGAAGAGGGAAAGGTTTATTTGGCTTATACTTCCATATTGTAGCCCATCACTGAAGAAACCCTGGACAGACTTACACAAGGCAGTAACCTGGAGGCAGGAGCTGATGCAGAGACCATGGAGGGATGCTGCTTACTGGCTTGCTCCTCATGGCTTGCTCAGCCTGCTTTCTTAAAGAACCCAGGCCCAGTAATCTAGGGATGGCACCACCCACTATGAGCTGGGCTCTCCCCCATCAATCACTACGTAAGAAAACGCCCTCCAGACTGGTCTTATGGGGGAGTTTTCTCAACCAAGGGTCCCTTCTTTCAGATACGTTGTGTCAAGTTGACATAAGACTAGCCACTACACACAGCAAATACTTAGCCCACAGAGTTACCTCTCATGTCCCTAAGTACAGCACCTTGACTGTGCATGTGAGAGGGGGCGATGCTGACGAGGAAGAAAAGGACTCAAGATTCACGAGTACACTGAAGCAGATGCAGGTTGGGGAACTTAAAAGTAACATAGTCACAGAATCCAGTGTTAGTTAAGCATGGTGGTGTGTACATGTAATGCCAACACTTGTAAGGTGGAGGAAGGATAATCAAAGTTCAAGGTCATCTTCAGCTAGCAGGCACATAGGGCATTTGGGGATAATCTGTGCTAAAAGAACAAAACAGTAAGAAAATCAAGAAAAAAAAAGAGCAATTCTCACTTCTTGCTACTCATGGTAAGCTTGTCTACAGCCTCTTCTCTTTGGGTCATTATTTCTGTATTTTCTCCAATCTGAAATACCTATTTTCTTGTTCTCTTGTGTCTAAATCCTACCTATTTGTCAAAGTCCAAATCAAATGCTACCTTTCTTTGAGTCTTTTCAGAAAGCAGTGAGACTGCTCTTTAGATTAAGGAAGTCACAACTAGGGGTGGAAGAAATGTGGGAATGGGGTGCACAGGAACCTCAGAAAGGTCTGTAAGACCCTTGGTGGAAGACTGCAGAGTTTGCAAAAGCACATCAACATATTTCAGATAGCGGAATGTCAAGTTCTGCATTCTTTCAATACAGTTAATAAAATGCTTCTGGCCCGGAACCAGAAGCTCTACATCAAAGTTAACACACAATAGCCAATGAAAACTGGCTGTCATACTGGGGTCAGACGGTAAGAACAGCAGTCAGTTATATGGAATCAGTACACGGTTTGAGAACGTGTAAGCTGGAAGCAGTGTGGGAATGAAAGATGGCTGACCCAGCACTGAGGACAGAGGGAAAACAACTGTGGGTATTTAGAAGATGAGGAGCATTAAAGAAAAACTTTGAGCTCACAACTTGTCAGGGGCCGACTCTACAGTTAACACATCTCAACTGGAATATCCCAAGCTATACAGAAAATTCTGGAAACAACAGAAAACTATTATAGAAATAGGTTCCACTACATGACAATCATGTGTTTGTCAAGATTTTCAGTTATATGTCCTATTTTTGTTGCTTAGTAGAGAATTAAATTCACATGAAAATCTTGTTGAAAACATTTAAATTATATGCCTATTCGCATCAAACGCCATACCCTTTGGTTTATAGACATAAGAAATCAAGATAGAGCTAACTGGAGAGCTTTCTTTCTATTGGCTGGTTCCACAAGGTAATAAGGTGCTATTCAGGGAGCTGGGAGAGAAAAGGTTATCAATAGTCTCACCTATTTATGAAAGCTGCAATAAGAATCTGCCAGGCAAGACATGTTCTCTGGGCAATAGTGGCTTAAGTGTCAGGGGTGACTCACTGCTTTCTCATAGATTAGATCTGAGGGTTCCTCAGGGGTGACCCACTGTTTTCTGACTGATTGGATCTGAGGGTTCCTCATGGGGTGACCCACTGTTTGGTGATTGACTTGAGAATTTCTTCACAAGAGGAAACTCATGCCTGGTTTTGTAAACCTGGTCAAGGGCTTGTGGCTGGGGAGGCGCTAAGGGGCAGACCTACTATTAATACTGTCTTGAAGATGTATGGACAAAGGGTACATTGAGGGACACACTGTGACACACTAGAGCTTCCACAATGATGTGTATACACACACACATACTCACACACACACACACATACACACTTTTTACTTTTTAAAATTTTCTTTTGGGGGAGGGAGGTTATGAGGGCAGAGGGTGATATGAAGGGATAGGGAGATGAGTGAGATTTGGGTATATGATATGAAACTACCAAGGAATCGATAAAAAGTTTTTAAAAAAAGAAAGCTAAAAAATAGTGTCTTGTTAAATAGTCATTCTGTCAAACTGTCTTCTAAACACTATGTAAATGTGCCCGTTGTATTCAGCCTTCATCAGAGAGGTTTCTTAGTACAGTAACAGTGATTAATAAGAAAAAAAAAAACCTCACAACTGGCCAAAGTACTGAGACTAGGCGACAGTGGAGTGTTTGGTCCTGGAAGGGACATCTAGAGAAGCAGGAGGAGCCAGAGGATGGGGAGATGTGCACAGCACAGCTGTGGAGCTCATCAGCTCGGCGTGGCTATGGTTACCTGGACAACACTATACAGGATTGGGTCTGTCAGCACTTCATCATTGGAGAAGGGTCCTAGTCCAGTCTGTGGGACAATTGGCAGTTAATGGCTGCTAGTGTAAGAAGTGTCATTTTGTCAGGGGTGTAGCCACTGCTAATTTGCTCACACTCCAGTAAATAATCTCTCAGCCATTTCATATAAGCAACTATAATTAAACTCAGTGGATTTTACACAAAATGAAGACAAACGCAGGAGATATTCTTGGAAGAAGAAAGGTTTCGGCAGGAAAGAAGGGATCTGAAAGGGAAGGGTGACACAAGGGTCACTGCACGCATATGAAACTGGCAAAGATTTCTCTACATGAAGAAGGATGAGCAGGTGTATGTACCTTCAGTACACTAGAACAGAAGTTAATACATATTGTTAGTGTTTTAAAGATAATTTTATTCAGTGTTCCAAGTACCAACTGAACAATTTATTGGTAGATGGTCATCTTTATACCATCATTTCATTCTAACATCTGAAACAGAAAAACTGTGGTCCTGGGCACCTTTGGAGGCCCCTTGTCTCATAATGCCATGTCAGGACTTTTTTTTTTCTAATTTTATCTTATTTTATATTTATAATTCTTTTCTCTCTTTTCACCCTACAGGTCCTTTGGGTATATATTACAGCTTCCAATTCCGTGTTTTTATGAGATCCCAGAGAATGCCAATGAGTGGGTCTCTGCGTCTGTATCTGTGTCCTGTGCCTTTTCTTGGGCTCCTTATCTTCTGCTTGCTTTGTCTTATTCTGATGTGTTAGTTTTTATTTTATCTTAGTATATTATATTTTATTATTTACCTTTTAGAAGCCTATTTTCTTTTTCAACAGACCAAAAGGAAAGATCAAAGTGGAGGTGGGTCCAGATGGGAGGGAAGTGAGGAGCTGAGAGGAAACCATAGCAGCATATAATATGTGGAAAAAAAAATCTATTTTCAATAAAAGGGAAAAAAAAATCCTGGTCTTGGCAAATAAACCACAGCTTTTGGGCAACGTAATGAGTATAAGCTACACATCTCTAATTTGCAAACTGAAGCTAATAAAACTAAATTGTTTTTAAGCCAAAGTAAGGATTTTATCTTAATGCCATTTGAAGGACATATAAATTTGGTCCTATGAAGGCTCGATAGATGCCCCAGTGTGGGGAAACTGGGGGGGGGGTAGGTGGGAGTGGGTTGGGTGGAGGGGCATCTTCTTGGAGGCAGGGGGTGGGAGGATGGGTTGGGGGTTTTCTGGGGGGGGGGACCGGGAAAGGGTGTAACATTTGAAATGTAAATGAAGAATATACTCAATAAGAAAATTAAAATAAAAGAAATGATGCAGTAAAATTTACATTTCTAAAAGATTCTAGAAAATGAAATTTAAGCAGTAAGTATGGAGGGAAGGCAACCCATTAAGAGATTTAAGGTCAAGATAATAGAGTCTGGGTTAGCAGGGGAGACTCCTGGGACCTAACAGTCTGGACTGCTTAGATATGAGGGTGACACCATGTCAAGGTGGCCTGAGCAACTGCGAGGGTGCTGATTGCACCCACTGGTATGGGGCGGGTAATTTGCCTCTAGAGAAGATATTTGTGGTACTGTTTTTCAGAGGAAGGGCAATCATGAGTTCTTCTCTGGACAAACTGAAGTGTAAACACTAATAAGTCACTCTAGTAGAAACAGAGAGGGGCTGGATATTGCAGAGACTGCAAGGGGTGTTAACTGTGTTGATGCACAACTTACTCCTGCCTTACCCTTCCATCAGGGACTTATGGAAACATAGTGACTAGTGAGGTTTGGATTATTTATTTGCAAGAGGGTGCTTTTAGTGATGAGTTAGGAATGTAGACTGGCTAGGAATCTGAAATAGGGAGCTGACTGGAGGATAGAGAGGAATAGATACAAATCAGTCTTTAACAGGAAGGGATAAATCTCAGTTTAGATAGTGCCTGGGGAGGAGGGAAAGCAAGGGCTGTGTTGCAACTGAATCTCAGCGTACAAGAGATAGGTTCAATGGGTGAGGTTTTAAAAGAAATCATATGGTTACTTCTTTTAGACTTTTTTGCATGCCATGTTCTTGGCTGAATATTCTTAAGGACCTGGAGCTGCTTAGGGGCTTTTGTAAAGCATATACTGAGCAATGTCTTGAAATGATTTCATAGAGTGATGTATAGCTCTTTCTTCGTGTGAGACGGCCCTGGATCACCCTCCTGTACTACCCACGCCCCCAGTTAACGGACAGAGTTAGCTGGGAGGAGATAACAGCCTCAGCTCTTGTGTTGCATGAGTCTTCATCACCTACCTGCCTGCACCCGTTCTTTCACTTAGAGGAGTGTGCACGGGTCCATTACTAAACGACCCCACCCTGCGAGGAGCGTGCACGGGCCCATTTCTAAACGACCCCACCCTGCACCCGTTCTTTCACTTAGAGGAGTGTGCACGGGCCCATTTCTAAACGACCCCACCCTGCGAGGAGCGTGCACGGGCCCATTTCTAAACGACCCCACCCTGCACCCGTTCTTTCCCTTAGAGGTGTGTGCACGGGCCCATTTCTAAACGACCCCACCTTGCACCCGTTCTTTCACTTAGAGGAGTGTGCACGGGCCCATATCTAAACGACCCCACCCTGCGAGGAGCGTGCACGGGCCCATTTCAAAATGACCCCACCCTGCACCCGTTCTTTCCCTTAGAGGAGTGTGCACGGGCCCATTTCTAAACGACCCCACCCTGCACCCGTTCTTTCACTTAGAGGAGTGTGCACGGGCCCATTTCTAAACGACCCCACTTTCTACTCACTTCCTTTGGTTCTCAGTTAAAGCTGACATCCCCCAGCTAGATTCTAGATAAGTAGTGACATAACAAAACTAATAATTGAACATGGTCACACTGTTCTTACAGCTTCATATGGTAGCAATTAATTATTCCCAAGAAGAGTTGGCTCTGTTCTGTGTGATCTATTTAAAATAACTTTAGTATGAGCTTTTAAGTTTGAAAGAGACCTTGTGAATGATTTTTAGTTATATATCTATAACTAAGGATTTATTACTAATGCCTGTACTGAATAACTTGAAAGAAAGATGACTATTCCAAGAAAGGTTGGTTGCCAAAAAATAGTTTAGAGAGCCCGACTATCTAGTACTGAGTCGTGGGAAGTGGGAACAAGTAAATTGATTTCCCTGGAAGACATTCCACATGGACCACATGGTACATTTCAAATGACTGTCAAGATTATATTTTTTACTACATTTTGTTTTCCTATTCACTATTTGACAGGACCTAAAAAATTAGCCAGCCATATATAATAAACTACACTCTAAGCATATATGGCCTTTGCATATAAATATATTTTATGCTGTATATCTGCCAGTCGGTAAAAGCACATCTATTTATGCATTTAAAATGTTATTTCACAATTTGTTTCCACTTGATGGCTAATTTGGGAACATTTGCATGTGTGTTGGCCACTTAAAAACATTTTTGGTACCAAGAATATTCTGGCCCTTCACTTGTTTTAATTCCTTACTAGTGCTGCCAAGACTGTTAGCACTGACACCTCCCTGTCTGTCCTTGTGATGAACAGCTCCACTTCTCTGTGCAGTGGCTGCTGAACTGAGGCAATTCTCCCTTTGTAGCTCAGTCCCACTACAGCACCAGGCAAAGGGGGCACAAGGGACTGTCTTTCCTGCATACCCATGCTGCCAGACCGAAGAGACTTAACAACTCAAGTCCATGCCTCTGCCTCAATTGTCCATTCCTCTGTCCTAGCACAAAACAGATAAGCATAATGAGGACTGGTTAGTGAGCACGAAGGCCTCTTCACTCCTGATACTTCCCTTGCTCCCTTCAGCACACCAGTCTCCGAGGATGTCCAGACAACTGATGATCATAACAGAAGGAAAATACAGTAAAGACACCGGCCTTCAGTGTATGTGTGCACATGTGTGTGGAACTGTGGAGGTCAGAGTACCATCCTCAGGAGTCAGTTCTCTCCTAATTTGTGGAATCTGGGAAGGGAACTCAAGGTTGTCCCGCCTCTGCTAAGGCACTCTTACTCACTAAGCCACCTTGCAGTTCCTATGTTTCTTATTATTAGTTTTGTAAGGAAAATATTTCCATTTTGCAGATAAGCTAATTGTGGCTGGTATAAGGGAACTTGCTCAGAGATGCACGGTCAGAGGCTATGAAAACTATGCTCTTTCCTTAATTAAAGAAGAACATCTTATATGTCATTGGCCATTCACAGTTCCTTTTCGTTCTTGAGAGCCTCACAATGCACATCTACCTAGAACAGACCCACCTCCAGTGCATCACTATGCCCCTAGCACCATGTGTTCTCTCTCGAGACCTGGTGCGGTCTGTGTGTGTATGACTGTAGGACTGTTTACTGGAGCATTTACCTTTCATGAGCTGCGTCCAGGAAGAAAACTGGCCCTCCCTCCCTGAGTAGCCATCAATTATGAACAGCATCTCAGCTAAGGATGAGATTTCTTTTTCTTTTTTTAAATCTCTTGACTGTGTGTGTTCTTTTTTCCTATATTCTTTTTTTTTTTTTTGGTTTTTCGAGACAGGGTTTCTCTGTGTAGCCCTGGCTGTCCTGGAACTCACTTTGTAGACTAGACTGGCCTTGAACTCAGAAATCCTCCTGCCTCTGCCTCCCAAGTGCTAGGATTAAAGGCGTGCGCCACCACCGCCCGGCTTCCTATATTCTTTATTTACATTCCAACTGATTTCCCCTTCCCAGTTCCCCCCTCCCCAAAAGTCCCATAAGCCATCTTCCCTCCCCCTGTTCCCCATTTGCTTAAGAATTTCATGAATTCATTGATTTTAATTGCTGAGTAGCATTCCATTGTGTAAATATACCTGGAAAATATCTCTGATAAAATTGAAGAAATATATAGAAAAACACGTTAAGATTGACTATTTCATGGAAAAATTATACAGATAAGATGGTACGCATAAAAATATTCTTAAGTTGATTGAAAGTGGAATTATAAACATTTTCTGATAAAGTTGAAGATCTACAAGGAAAATATTTCTGATAAAACTCAAGAAATATATAGAAAACACATTAAAACTGACTATTTCATGAAAAATTATACAGATAAGATGGTAGGCATAAAAATATTCCTAAATTGATTGAAAGTAGAATTAAAAACATTTTCTGATAAAATTGAAGATTTACATGGAAACTATCTCTGATAAAATTGAAGAAATTTACACAGATAAATTGGTAGGAATAAAAATATTAGGATGAGACTTCATGAACCCGCTCTGCCCATGATACATGTTTGGATGGTTTGCCCTTGTATAGGTCTTGCGCATGCAGTCAAAGCCATTATGTGTTTTTTTTTTTTTTAATTTAATTTAATTTAATTTTATTTTTTTAATTTACATTCCAAATCACTTCCCCTTTCCCGTTTCCTCCCTCCCCGAAAGTCCCATAAGCCCCCTTCCCTCCCTCTTTTCTCCGTTCAACCCCCTCTCATTACTCTGTCCTGGCGTTCCCCTACATCCAGTCTTTCCAGGACCAGGGGTCTCTCCTTCCATCTTTTTAGAAATCTATTGATATGCTGATTGTGTCTAGGGTATTCTGAGATTCTGGGTCAATATCCCCTTATCAGTGACTTCATACCATGTGTGATCTTTTGTGATTGGGTTACCTCACTAAGGATGATATTTTCAAGTTCTGACCATTTGCCTAGGAATTTCGTGAATTCATTGTTTTTAATTGCAGAGTAGTATTCCATTGTGTAAATATACCACATCTTCTGAATCCATTCCTCCGTTGAGGGACATCTGGGTTCTTTCCAGCTTCTGGCTATTATAAATAAGGCTGCTATGAATATAGTGGAGCATGTGTCCTTATTGCATGCAGGTAAAGTCTCTGGGTATATGCCCAGGAGTGCCATTATGTGTTCTTATGTACTTTCTGCTTTTCAAAAATTAGATTCTTTGGGAGCAAAATGAATGTACAATACATATTCAACTCTGTCACTTACCCCAGGCATCTAAACTTTACTCAGGCAGTTTTAACTCAAAGTATTCTTTCAACACTTTAAATGTATTCTCATGCTACTTAGCTCTATGGTATTTGATAAGAAATCAGATGTTAATCTTAACGACTGTCTATATATGTAATGAGCTGCTTCTCTGGTTGCTTCTATGATATTTTGTCTATATGGCTATATCTAAGCATATTCACTGGGAGTTCAACAAGCCTCTTAGATACATACAAGCTTGTGTCAATCAGTTTTCATTTAATAAGATATATTTCCTTTCCTTTTCTCTCTTGCTCTGGATTCCTACTCTGCATGTGTTAGCTCATGGGATGGTTTGCCTCAGGAGTCTGATCTGTTCCTTCTCTTCACCCCATGTTATGCAGACTCAATATTCTCGGCCAACACATCTCCAGTCATTAAGTCTTTCTAAGCCAGTTGAAGTCTGCCATGCAGCCCCTTCTACTAAATATATTTAGCAATTATATTTTCCAATTCAAGAATTTCTATTCGTTCTAATTTTTTACAAGTTAAGCATATCCAATATGAAATCCTAAAATATTCTGCAACTGAGAACTGTTTTAGGACTGAAGCGCTGGCAGAGCATAAAACCTTACAAGTAATTCTGTGATAGATGCAGTCGGAGCACAGGGCACACACAGTACACAGTTAGTAAATGTATTGAAGTAAGTTACCTCCAGGCCACAGCTATAGAGCATATACAAAATACACATGAATTTCATATTTAACTTTGGGTCACATTTCCAATGCACTTCATTTATATTCAAATAATATACAACCTCAAAATCTGAAATCCTTCTTATCCTAAACATTTCTACAAGAAATGTTCTACCCAGGCAGTGGTGGCGCACGCCTTTAATCCCAGCACTTGGGAGGTAGAGGCAGGTGGATTTTTGAGTTCGAGGCCAGCCTGGTCTACAGAGTGAGTCCAAGACAGCCAGGGCTACACAGAGAAACCCTGTCTCGAAAAAACCAAAAAAAAAAAAAAAAAAAAAAAAAAAAAGGTCTATTTATATTTCCCTTTCTGAGTATTACCTATTTGGTGAGCCATCATTCAATATGTCTCCTTTTATTTCTTTAGACACAACTATTGCACACATTTAAAGAAGATGGTTTGTGTCTGACTAGTGGGATGGGGACAGAGCTCAGTGAGAGCATGAGGGCCTCCTATGGTCCCAGCACCACATGAAAGCATGGAAGGTGCTACAGTTTATCAGCTCAGTCCCAGGGGGCAAACAGTCTGGTCTCCTCTCCACCCTGCCCGCCAATGCCAATCCTGCCCCAAGTGTTCATCAAGGTTTCCTCAGAGACCATCTCTGCTGACTGCCTTCACCTCCAATCTGTGGACATACTTCCTTATCTCTGCATTTCTCACGAGTTTTTGCTGAAAGCTTGGTATTTTCATGTTTTAAATAGTAATAAACAATACCAACTTTGAGAATCAGATCTGGCCCTTCCACATGGCCTTCTGTCATTCCCACTGCATCAGTGCTTGCTGCTAGTTATGAACTAGACTTGTGAGGTTTGCAGTCTCTGCTAGGATTTGGATGATTTCACCCCTGTAAAGTTTCACATAGGGTAACCTTGGTCCTCAGTATGATGTATAAAGCTGCTGAATTTTCAAAATGTGGAGCATGGTCCTTAGGTCACGGATGCCTTCAGAAGGATAAGGTTGCTATGAAAGCCTATCCTGGCCTTCACTGTCTCTTGAATTTCTGTATTCAGATGTGATCACCTGAGCCTTCTCCATACCTGAATAAATGCTACTATTATGCCCTTGAGCCTCCAAAACTGTGGTCTGAGTAAAAACTGTTATTTCTATAAATGATCTGCCTCTGTTATTTTGTTTCAATAATGGAAATCTTACTAATACAGTTGTGTAACCATTAGAGTCTTTGCTTGGTTAGTTCAGTGGTTACTTTATGATTAAGAAGACATTTCCTGAAAGACCAATAAGGGTACCAATAAGCTTCTCGTGTTTGTTAAAGGCTCCTTGAACCTGCTCAGCATACCATCCATTCCACCTTAGCCTCCACTTCCTTATTCAGAACTTCATGGATACAAGTTAGAGTGTGGGTCCTAATCAAGTCATTCCTGATTATACACAGTTCTGAGCATGAGACCGACCTATGCGAGAGAAATGCAGCACTGAAATCTCCATGGAGCTCTTATTACCCAGAGTTTTCTCTTACAGTTTCTGATGCATTTACTGTTTATTCAGCCTTTCACTCTTTCACTGATTAAAATTCAAAATTAACCAATTATCTCTAGTTGTTTCTGATGCATATCCTCAGGGGTGGGTGGAGTTGTTTTTTGCAGGAAGTTCCTAATACCTTTCATAGAGTATCTGTTGTCAAACACTTACTTTGATAACAACTATTATTTTTACTGCATTAAAATATAAAAATGTATATACTGCATCGATGATAGTGTGAAGGTGGTGGTAAGATCAAATCTATCCCTAACAGACAACACTAGGAAGACAAAAGAAGCAGGGAAGCGATGGTTGAGGAGAGGAAGTGGACAGGTGACGAGACTGAGCTCTGTCTGAGCCCAAGATGACTTTCCCAGTGACCCAGAGATGAGATATTTATAGAAACATGATGAGTACACAGTAGCAGAAATGTTGAAATGTTATTAAGTTAAAACAAGCTTTGCTCCTATACAATGATAGGCATTTGTAGTTATAAATCTGTTTGGGCTTACTTGTCTTTTTGAAAATAAAGACTATTTCTTTCATGCAGTTATTTATAATGCAGAGGAGACATAGTAATCACCTAGAATAATGAAAAAATGAGCATAGTTTTTAATAGGAAATAAGAATGTATTTTGACCACGAAATCTGCTTATTTTATGTTCCCACTTCATTGTAAACATCTACCATTCAGTGAGGTAAATGTAAATGTTTTTAATGTCTAATATGTCTGCTTATTTTTTTACATGTATCTGCCTTTTAGTCTTTTTTCTTAAGAAGGAAAAGCTTTTATACATCGTCAGTTAATGGAAGTCACATGGGTAAGGATATGGACACACACACACACATACACACACACACACACCCTTATAATATTGGAACCAGTTGAGAAACCACAAGTATTCAAATGCAGGAAATCATGATTTTATAACATTTTAATATGATCTACTCTTGGGAATCAAAGTTAAGCAAACTCTCTTTCTGCACAGGAAGCATGCCGGCATGCAGTTGTGCTGTGCCTTGGTGCGGGCACAGCTGCAGCCTTCACCTGTAATGCCCACTGGTATTGTGGCTTATGCACTGCATCAAGACTCTCTTCCTGTCCGGAAAACCTCTAAGTACAAACAAATCTCTAAGTCCAGATTTTATTTTCCCTTGGTATCAGAATATGGTAATTTAAGAGCCCTGAGAAATACTTTTTAGTGTTTAAAAGGAAATGTGTAACATTCTTTTATTAGGATCTCTGTTTGGGTTGGTTTTTCAGAAAACCTAACCTATGACCCAGTTATCTTATCAATTTATCAAGTTACCAGGTTTCAAGCAAAAGCAGGTGTATAATATGACATTGTTCAAGATCACATTCTTCCCATAAGAAGAGTGATACTGATATATTAAAGACTTCAGGGAAAAAACTAACTTAAACACATACAACTTTACTAAAATAGTAAAAAACTAAAATTAATGTAAACCCTAAATTCATTAATTTTAATCTTATCTCTAAATATTCAAGAACTTCATTCTAAATGGTCTACTGTTCACAGCATATGTTAAAGCTAACAATTAGCTCATTAACTTTTCAGTAGGGTAAACACACTTGCCACTTCTTGGTAAAGTAGCTATTAACATATATGTCTCATCACATACAAATAAGTGTGTATAACAGTAATAAATGGATTATAGCATGGTTTTGTTACCCTATAGACTATAGGTAATTTATTAGTATTAATGAATTGCTTCCAAGACAAGAGAAAGTTGAGGACCACGGACAGGAAAGCCCCCACACAGTTCTTGACTTCAGGAAACTTGTAATTGTAATAAAAAATTAGACAATACCTTGGATTGCCACGAATGATTTGAAATATGTTTTTAAAAATGTGTTTTTTCTCATGATATACAAATTCCATAGCTTTCTGATAACCCTGAGATGGTCTTCATAGCCTGAATTAACACAGCATAAGCACCAGCGTAAGAGATGGTGCCAACAGTGTACCAGTGTTCTATAGAGATGCCAAGAAACAGGCACGGTAACTTTGAGATTGATGATTCTGATGGGAACCATACACTATTTGTAGGTAGCAGGAAGGAGAAAGAAAAAATACAAAATTACATATGCAGGACACACACATGGCCACGCAATCTCCTTAGTATGGGCAAACTATATGACAGACACTCTAACAGGTAATAAGCTTGGCTGACCTCAGGCACTTTTGGGTAAACGTCCTAGGAGACTAGCTTATACTCATCACAATGAACTTGTCTGCTAACTTCAAAGGAATTAGCCCCAATTCTGGCCCCTGGCTCTTTCTGCAGAGCAGTTTCCTGCTTTTATACTGCACAGGCCTTTACATGCATCAGTTTATCTCCTCAGTGTTTCCCCAATCTTCCCTGTTTTCAGTACTCATTACATTTCCTAGAAAAGTAAAAGCTCCAAACCATTAACCACTTAAGCTGAAAGGCACTACTTTTTTAGAGATAAGATTAAAATATATTATGAATTTCAAAATCAGATACATAGATTTCCTTCTGCACTTAATAAGAGCACCTCAATTTGTGCACATAGAAGGAACTTTTCAGGGTCTATGGGACACAGTGGATCTGTGAGGTGCAGATGAGCATCAATTCCAGGTGCTGTCTCTTAATTTTTTTTAAAATTTTCTAAGTTTTTTAATTTACATTCCAAATGACTTCTCCTTTCCCGCTTCCTCCCTCCCCGAAAGTCCCATAAGCCCCCTTCCCTCCCTCTTTTCTCCATTCAACCCCCTCTCGTTACTCTGTCCTGGCGTTCCCCTACATCCAGTCTTTCCAGGACCAGGGGTCTCTCCTTCCATCTTCTTGGAAATCTATTGATATGCGAATTGTGTCTAGGGTATTCCGAGATTCTGGGTTAATATCCCCTTATCAGTGACTGCATACCATGTGTGTTCTTTTGTGATTGGGTTACTTCACTAAGGATGATATTTTCAAGTTCTGACCATTTGCCTAGGAATTTCGTGAATTCATTGTTTTTAATTGCAGAGTAGTATTCCATTGTGTAAATATACCACATCTTCTGAATCCATTCCTCCATTGAGGGACATCTGGGTTCTTTCCAGCTTCTGGCTATTATAAATAAGGCTGCTATGAACATAGTGGAGCATGTGTCCTTATTGCATGCAGGTAAAGTCTCTGGGTATATGCCCAGGAGTGGTATAGCCGGATCCTCCGGGAGTGTCATGCCCAGTTTTCTGAGGGACCGCCAGACTGCTTTCCAGAGTGGTTGTACCAGCCTGCAATTCCACCAGCAGTGGAGGAGTGTTCCTCTTTCTCCACATCCTCGCCAAAAACTGCTGTCTCCTGTGTTTTTGATCTTAGCCATTCTGACTGGTGTGAGATAGAATCTCAGGGTTGTTTTGATTTGCATTTCCCTAATGACTAAGGATGTTGAATATCTCTTTAGGTGCTTCTCAGCCATTAGATATCCTTCAGGTGAGAACTCTTTGTTTAGCTCTGTACCCCATTTTTTAATAGGGTTACTTGGCTCTCTGGAGTCTAACTTCTTGAGTTCGTTGTATATATTGGATATTAGCCCTCTGTCGAATGTAGGGTGGGTAAAGATCATTTCCCAGTTTGTTGGTTGCCGCTTTGTCCTTTTGACAGTGTCCTTTGCCTTACAGAAACTTTGTAATTTTATGATGTCCCATTTGTCAATTCTTGATCTTAGAGCATAAGCTATTGGTGTTCTGTTCAGGAAATTCTCCCCTGTGCCCATATGTTCAAGGTTCCTCCCTAGTTTCCTTTCTATTAGTTTCAGTATGTCTGGTTTTATGTGGAGGTCCTTGATCCACTTGGAATTGAGCTTAGTGCAAGGAGATAAGAATGGGTCAATTTGCATTCTTCTGCATGTTGACCTCCAGGTGAATCAGCACCATTTGTTGAAAAGGTTATCTTTTTTCCACTGGATGGTTTTAGCTCCTTTGTCAAAGATAAAGTGACCATAGGAGTGTGGATTCATTTCTGGGTCTCTTAATTTCTTACCCGAAACACCACAGGTTCTCATTAGCTTTACCCTGCTCATCCACAAGTCTTTATAGATCCATAGAAATTGGTGACAGACTAAAATGAATGCACAGATAAAGTTTTAGTTTAGTCACCACTTCCGGGAAATAGACTCAATAAATCAGACAAGCCTCTTTCTTTCAAAACCATTTAGGGATGTTATCACTCACTGAGTACTACCTTGGGTACTGGAGAGCAAACACAAACAGTGCATAACCTCTCTTCTCAAGAAGGCCAAGTGAAGGAGAGAACCTGTCATACGAATAGACCCAGGGTAATATTCACCTTCTCAAGAAGGACAAATTTCCTAATCTAGTTGGAGATACAGGATGTCATACAAGGCCTTCTGTTGAAGAGTCAAGAAATGAACACACAAAAAGGACATAAATTCAAAGATACATGATGTTCCTTGAATATCCATAGGGCTCATAAAGCCTCCTTTACCTTAAAAGATTTCATTATGAATACAAAATATCACTTTAAATATGACTTATTACATTTCAAACTAAAGCAAGAATAACAATGTATGCAGGTAATAAGGACACATGCTCCACTATGTTCATAGCAGCCTTATTTATAATAGCCAGAAGCTGGAAAGAACCCAGATGTCCCTCAATGGAGGGGTGGATTCAGAAGATGTGGTATATTTACACTCTGCAATTAAAAACAATGAATTCACAAAATTCCTAGGTAAATGGTCAGAACTGGAAAATATCATCCTTAGTGAGGTAACCCAATCACAAAAGAACACACATGGTATACAGTCACTGATAAGGGGATATTAACCCAGAATCTCGGAATACCCTAGACACAATTTGCATATCAATAGATTTCTAAGAAGATGGAAGGAGAGACCCCTGGTCCTGGAAAGACTGGATGTAGGGGAATGCCAGGACAGAGAAGCGAGACTGGGTTGAATGGGGAAAAGAGGGAGGGAAGGGGGCTTATGGGACTTTCGGGGAGGGAGGAAACTGGAAAGGGGAAATGATTTTGAATGTAAATAAAAAAAAAAACTTAGAAAATAAAATTAAAAAAAAAAGAATAACAATGTAATTGGCACATACCAATGTTAACTACCTTTGAAAAACATGGATTAAACATATGTAAGTTTAAAATCAAAAGATTAGAAAATATAAATTTGTCATTATATATGTTAAATTTTGTTCACAAAATATAAAAGTTCTTAGAATTTTAAAGTATTTCTTCAAATATAACTAAATAAAGAAAATGAAAGTATTTATTTTATCAAGAAAATCATACTCATAAGTGGTTACCTAAACATTATAGCCAAGTGGAATGTAAAAGTACTCATGTATATATATAACAACACACATACAGACACACACCAAAAGAAAAAATAACCTCATGAATATCTTTGACAATGATCACTATTCTCTCCTTATTTCTTATTCTATCAAATTTGCCTAAAATAATAACCTTGCGGTAGTTACGTGTTAATCAGTCTTAACCTGTACTTCCTTGACTTATCACAAGACCAGCCAAAAAATATGAAAGCATCCTGCTGACAGACATCCCAGCTGAGCATATCACAGCATAGCTCTGCTCACTTAGCTCATTTTCAGGCTCCAGCTAGCTAAGAGAACCAAGAATGTTCTCATAGCTAGCTAGTTCTTATTCTTAAGTCTTTAAATCACTCTTCAAACATTTATAGGGAGGCAAATTTTCTTAGTTAGATGACTCGCTGCCCTGCCCACTGTTATTTGGTGGTGACCAATGTCCTGGTAAGTAGATCATCATGTAGAAAGAATATGACAAGAACTTCAAGTCTCTGAAGAAAGAAATTGAAGAAGACCTCAGAAGATGGAAAAATCTGCCATGCTCATGGATTGGCAGGATTAATATAGTAAAAATGAGCATCTTACCAAAAGTAATACACAGATTCAATGCAATCCCCATCAAAATCCCAACTCAATTCTTCATAGAGTTAGAAAGAGCAATTCAAAAATTCATCTGGAATAACAGAAAACCCAGAATAGCTAAAACTATTCTCAAGAGTAAAAGAACCTCTGGGGGAATCAGTATCCCGGACCTCAAGCTGTACTACAGAGCAATAGTGTTAAAAACCGCATGGTATTGGTACAGTAACAGACATGTAGATCAATGGAACAGAATTGAAGACCCAGAAATGAATCCACACTCCTATGGTCACTTGATCTTTGACAAAGGAGCTAAAACCATCCAGTGGAAAAAAGATAGCCTTTTCAACAAATGGTGCTGGCTCAGCTGGAGGTCAACATGCAGAAGAATGCAAATTGACCCATTCTTATCTCCTTGCACTAAGCTCAATTCTAAGTGGATCAAAGATCTCCACATAAAACCAGACACACTGAAACTAATAGAAGGGAAACTAGGGAAGAACCTTGAACATATGGGCACAGGGGAGAATTTCCTGAACAGAACTCCAATAGCTTATGCTCTAAGATCAAGAATAGACAAATGGGACCTCATTAAATTACAAAGTTTTTGCAAGGCAAAAGACACTGTCAAAAAGACAAAGCGGCAACCAACTAACTGGGAAATGATCTTTACCAACCTTACATCCGACAGAGGGCTAATATCCAAGATATACAAAGAACTCAAGAAGTTAAACTCCAGAGAGGCAAGTAACCCTATTAAAAAATGGGGTACAGAGCTACACAAAGAGTTCTCACCTGAAGAATATCTAATGGCTGAGAAGCACCTAAAGAGATGTTCATCATCCTTAGTCATTAGGGAAATGCAAATCAAAACAACCCTGAGATTCCATCTCACACCAGTCAGGATGGCTAAGATCAAAAACACAGGAGACAGCAGTTGTTGGCGAGGATGTGGAGAAAGAGGAACACTCCTCCACTGCTGGTGGAATTGCAGGCTGGTACAACCACTCTGGAAAGCAGTCTGGCGGTTCCTCAGAAAACTGGGCATGACACTCCCGGAGGATCCGGCTATACCACTCCTGGGCATATACCCAGAGGCTTTACCTGCATGCAATAAGAACACATGCTCCACTGTGTTCATAGCAGCCTTATTTATAATAGCCAGAAGCTGGAAAGAACCCAGATGTCCCTCAACGGAGGAATGGATTCAGAAGATGTGGTATATCTACACAATGGAATACTACTCTGCAATTAAAAACAATGAATTCACGAAATTCCTAGGCAAATGGTCAGAACTTGAAAATATCATCCTTAGTGAGGTAACCCAATCACAAAAGAATACACATGGTATGCAGTCACTGATAAGGGGATATTGACCCAGAATCTCGGAATACCCTAGACACAATCCGCATATCAATAGATTTCTAAAAAGATGGAAGGAGAGACCCCTGGTCCTGGAAAGACTGGATGTAGGGGAACGCCAGGAGAGAGTAACGAGAGGGGGTTGAATGGAGAAAAGAGGGAGGGAAGGGGGCTTATGGGACTTTCGGGGAGGGAGGAAACGGGAAAGGGGAAGTGATTTGGAATGTAAATTAAAAAAAAAATAAATAAATAAAAAAAAAGAAAGAATGTGATATGGAAAAGATGAGTTTTGGAAATGCTATTATTTAGACAATTCAGTCACATTCATAACATCATAGGCTACAACTGAAGCTACTGATACTAAATTTGTTTTGGGGTACAAAGTAGAGTTCATTTGGAGCTGTTTCTGTTTTCCTAGCAAGATCCATTAAAAGTGGAAAAAACCGGTGTGAAATAGAAGACTAATCTATAATACAGATAGAGGTAACGAATAAAACCCAAATCCTGCCGAGCACTGGTATCTACACACCGCTCTGCCCAGCACTGGTATCTACACACAGCTCTGTCCAGCACTGGCATCTACACACAGCTCTGCCCAGCACTGGCATCTACACACCGCTCTGTCCAGCACTGGTATCTACACACAGCTCTGCCCAGCACTGGCATCTACACACAGCTCTGTCCAGCACTGGCATCTACACACCGCTCTGCCCAGCATTGGCATCTACACACAGCTCTGCCCAGCACTGGCATCTACACACAGCTCTGCCCAGCACTGGCATCTACACACAGCTCTGTCCAGCACTGGCATCTACACACCGCTCTGCCCAGCACTGGCATCTACACACAGCTCTGTCCAGCACTGGCATCTACACACAGCTCTGTCCAGCACTGGCATCTACACACCGCTCTGACGTTTGCACAGAGCAACCAGGAGCCTTCTTGCTTGTCTTCCACTCCACATCCCCAAGTTTGCCACCTCTTGGAACAAGACACTCTTTAAAAACTGAAGGGGAGAGAAAACAAAACAAAACCAACAAAATCTCACAAGGAACAAGTTTTCCCTAAAAGTTTAGTATGCAATTAAAATAAATTGCATTGATCTTTGAGACTTAATAAAAAGCAATAACATGGGACAGTGAGATGGCTAAACAGGTTGGGGTTCTTGCTGCCAAGCCTGAATACTTGAGTTTGATCCATGAAGCCCACACCTGGAACAAAGTCCTACAAACTCTTTGCTAACTCCTACACATGCTGTGGCCTCACATGTGCCCATCCACATAAAAATAGAGTAAAAATGGACATGTAACATGTGCCCACCCACATAAGGATAGAGTAAACATACACATGTAACAGAAATCCTAACAGCAACGACAACAATAACAGAGCGGCTTACTTTTAGTGTCTAGAGGTATGGACATATTTTACTTTTATATAATTATATAATACTTTGGAAGCTTTAGGGTCCATTTTAAATTATACACAAAAACTAATGATTTCAGAGAACATCAGACCAATTTTAGTCCTGAATAAAAATACAGGATTACAGACTCTTTGACAGGTACAATCTGGCAAGGTTCTGAGAAAGTGAGAGTTGTACTCAGGAGGAAATAATAAATTCGACTTTTAAAGTATGTCTCTCTAACCTTATACTTTGTACTTTAACAATACATTAAGGTTTAATAGCTTGATTTGAGTATTTAAGAAAAATTTTTTTGTGGCTAAAAGCCAAATTCTATTTTTTTTTTTGGTAGAATAGCGTATCTATTTCTAATTTCTGGCATGCGTTTCTCTTTGGACTGAATCCCTGACAGACATCTGTATTTTGTAACTTTTCCTCCATTCTGGCTCTGAAGACAGACACTGAGCTCTAGCCCAATAACCCCTCTCTATTTGAATTCATTAGTATGAGAATCCCAGGACTCAGAAGGCGGTGGGAGGTCAGACACACAGTAACTTGCTTCTCTGGACAAGATAAACTCCAAGGCTTGAAACAAACCACTGTGAAGAGACCTTTAGGAACTGTCCTGTGATACAGTTTCACTTCATGGAATGGTGTTTGCTGCACATTATGGCTAGGTACAAAGTGAGCTGCCACAAATCTTACAGTTTTACCCCATTAAAGGGATGCTAACACTGGAATTGATCACTTGCTTGGATCTAAGACTGGGGCTAGAAAAACACTAAGTCTCTAGGACATTAGCATTGATTTATTTTTAATAATTTAATAGTACTGTTACTGCCACTCTTGTTCAATTTGATCTTAGTTTGAAGCTGCCTTATCTGTTTCCCAGTATTTTACAGCTGATTTTTCATTAAACAACTCTTCAAATTTAGATGATTGGGTTCACCTACTTGTTACACAGCCTTAGCTAACTAATCTTAAGCAAATTCCTTGGCAGGGAGACATGGAGTGCACACCATACGTGCAAGAGTAAAGCCAGAATGCAGATCAACTGCAAGCAAACCTTCTGGCAATACCAGCATTGATCTAGTAAAAATACATTACTGGATTTAAGGTCTGTGGGTTAGGGTAGTTACACAGCATGTATGACTAGATGCTACAATAGCTGCTTAAAATTAATGGGGCCTTTATATGATGGGTCGCACTGGTCAGTTCTCACATCGCTGAGAGCGAAGTGAATAGGAACATTTCACCTTCCACTGTGATGCTATTACAAACAATAGTATGCTGCAGGGGAAGCAATCTTATAGCTAATCAAGCTTCTATACCAACTGCAAGATTATAAAAAGCATGAGCAATAAGGAAGGAATTTAATAGTGTTATAACTACAATTAGTGGTCCACAGCATAGAATATGAGGTGTTCCAGGTTGAAGAATTCCCACCCTAACAAATATATAGCACAGGAGAGACTATTAAGAATTAAAATGGACGGGCAGTGGTGGCACATGTCTTTAATCCCAGAACTTGGGAGGCAGAGGTAGGTAGATTTCTGAGTTCAAGGCCAGCCTGGTCTACAGAGTGAGTCCCAGGACAGTCAGGGCTGAACAGAGAAACCCTGTCTTGAAAAACCAAAAAAGAAAAAAAAAAGAATTAAAATGGATATAAGAAATAAATCAATTAATGTGCCTGATGTGGTGGTATACATCTACAACTGCAGTACCTGGGAGAGGCAGGAGGACTGTCATGAAGTTAAGCTCAGATTGGGTAACAACATAGTAGGACAAGCAAACAAGTAAGCAGAAGAGGAAGGAAAGAAAAAGTCAGGCTTTGATTTGAATTTCCCTGATGACTAAGGATGTTGAACATTTCTTTAGGTGCTTCTCAGCCATTCCTCAGCTGAAAATTCTTTGTTTAGCTCTGTACCCCATTTTTTAATAGGGTTATTTGGCTCTCTGGAATCTACCTTCTTGAGTTCTTTATATATCTTGGATATTAGCTCTCTGTCGGATGTAGGGTTGGTAAAGATCTTTTCCAATTTGTTGGTTCCCATTTTGTCCTATTGACAGTGTCCTTTGCCTTATAGAAACTGTGTAATTTTATGAGGTCCCATTTGTCAATTCTTGATCTTAGAGCATAAGCTATTGGTGTTCTGTTCAGAAAAATTTCCCCTGTGCCCATGTGCTCAAGGCTCTTTTCCAGTTTCTTTTCTATTAGTTTCAGTGTGTCTGGTTTTATGTGGAGGTCCTTGATCCACTTGGATTTGAGCTTAGTACAAGGAGATAAGAATGGATCAATTTGCATTCTTCTGCATGCTGACCTCCAGTTGAACCAGACCCATTTGTTGAAAAGGTTATTTTTTTTCCATTGGATGGTTTTAGCTCCTTTGTCAAAATCAAGTGACCATAGGTGTGTGGGTTCATTTCTGGGTCTTCAATTCTATTCCATTGATCTACCTGCCTGTCACTGTACCAATACCATGCAGTTTTTAACACTATTGCTCTGTAGTACTACTTGAGGTCGGGGATACTGATTCCCCCAGAAGTTCTTTTACTGTTGAGAATAGTTTTAGCTATCCTGGGTTTTTTGTTTTTCCAGATGAATTTGAGAATTGCTCTTTCTAACTCTACGAGATTTCACCTCACACCAGTCAGAATGGCTAAGATCAAAAACTCAGGAGACAGTAGGTGCTGGTGAGGATGTGGAGAAAGAGGAACACTCCTCCACTGCTGGTGTGATTGCAAGCTGGTACAACCACTCTGGAAATCAGTCTGGTGGTTCTCCAGAAAACTCGGCATAATACTACCGGAGGACCCTGCTATACTACTCCTAGGCATATACCCAGAGGATTCTCCAGCATGTAATAAGGACGGACACATGCTCCACTATGTTCATAGCAGCCCTATTTATAACAGCCAGAAGCTGGAAAGAATCCAGATGTCCCTCAACGGAGGAATGGATACAGAAAATGTGGTATGTTTACACTATGGAATACTACTCAGCTATTAAAAACAATGAATTCATGAAATTCTTAGGCAAGTGGGTGGAACTGGAGAATGTCATCCTGTGTGAGGTGACCCAATCACAAAAGAACACACATGGTATGCACTCAGTGATAAGTGGATATTAGCCCAGAAGCTCGGAATACCCAAGACACAATTCACATATCAAATGATGCCCAAGAAGAAGGAAGGAGAGGCTCCTGGTCCTAGAAAGGCTCAATGCAGCAGTGTAGGGGAATACCAGGACAGGGAAGGGGGAGGGGGTTGAATGGGGAACAGGGGGAGGGGAGAGGGCTTATGGGACTTTCGGGGGAGGGGGATACAGAAAAGGGGAAATCGATTGAAATGTAAATAAAGAATATATCTAATAAAAAAGAAAGAAAGAAAGAAAAAGTCAGGCTGAGGTGATGGCTCAAGTAGAAAAATGTTTACCACAAGCCGGAGGACCTCAATTCAGACCCCTACAACCCACATAAAAGAAGTTGGTCATGGCAGCAGACATCTGTAAACCTAGCACCGGGGAAGTGGAAACAGGATGATGGGAAGAGCATGCTGGCCAGCCACCCTAGCCAATCAGTGAGCTCTGCATTCAATGAGAAAGCCTGTCTCAAAACAGGTAGCTGAAAGCAACAGACAGAGATACCAGACTTCGACCTCTGTCCCCAACAAGTACACACACACAAACAGGCACATGCACCAACTCCCCCCCCCCCACACACATAAACTGAACAACTACATCTTTCATCTCCACACTGAAAACACCCTTTGATGGAAATTTCTTAGAGCTAGACTCTATTCTTTGCACACACACAAAAAAACAACAAGAATAACACCCCTCCCTGCCAAAATTTTCAGACCAATCGGTGACTCAAAATAAAACTAGGTAAGACATTAGAATGAATTTCAATCACAGCCAGAATCAGCACACAATTCAGCTGTTTCCGAAGCATTCTGAGTACCTCAATGCTATTGTGCAGCTGATAAAGTCATGAAGAAATCACTGACATGTGTAATTACTGATTTACCAAGTTTGGATAATTCAAACACTATAACACCAATATTTAGAAAACTATGTAACACACACTTTTGATTTAAATCAGTTTTACATGCAAGATAATCTGTTCATCAATAATATAGGTAATAAGATAGAAATTAAAATATTTCATAATTATAAAAGCAATGCAATGCATTATAGAGTAGAATAGAGAGTTTGAGTGGAAAAGAAATAGTGATTTTAAAATGTACTTGTCAAGAAAACACAGAGTCAACTAACCTGGGCTCATAGAGGATCACAGAGACTGAACCAACAACCAAGGCGCCTGCATGAGTCTGACCTAGGCCCTCTGTATATGTTATAGTTGTGTAGTTTGGTCTTCTTGTGGGACTCCTAACAGTGAGAGCAGGGGCTGTCTCTGACTCTTTTGCCTGCTTTTGGGACCCTTTCCTTATACTGGGTTACCTTGTTCAGTCTTAATATGAGGGGAGGTGCCTTGTCTTACTGCAAGTTGATATGCCATGTTTGGTTGATGTCCATGAGAGGACTGCCCTTTTCTGAGGAGAAGCAGAGGGGGAAAGGATTGGGGTGGGGGAGTAGGGGTCAGGGAAGGACTGGGAGGGCAAGAAGGAGCGAAAACTATGGTTGTGATATATGAGAGAAGAATAGATTTAAAAAAAAATTTAAATGTGTTTGTGGGAAGGAGGCTGCATAGATCTACATTATCTATGGATTGGTAAATTTGAGGCACAGCGACAATATGTGAAGGTGTATTTTGGGAAAGACAACTTCATACTCATGTCCAGAAATGGCTCAAATTCAGTAAGCCATAGTCATCTACCAGTCTGCCTAAGCTAGAATCCTGGCTTTGCCCTTTATCAATGGCATGACCTAAAGAGTCTTCTTTCATCTCTGCGAGGCTTAGCTTTCTTGTACAGAAAACAACAGTAACATCTATGATAAAGTGAGAATGAGTTTTTGTAGCACGAGCATCATCACAGTTGTTTAGAGTTGCCTGTGAAAGGTTGGCACCAAACAGGAAAACACTGAATGGGAACAGAGAACCAGCAACAAGTATGAAACGGCTCCTTCCAGGCCCAAGACTGACGTTTGTTGACTATTTGTAAAACTTTGTTAGCCACCACAGAGCAGCACTCCGATACAACCCAAACTCTCAAGACAGTCCATAGTCTGAGGTTCCAGGGAAAGGACACTGTTCACGTGCAACAAGTTCTAATCCGCTATTTGCTTGCTAGACATTGTGGTTTTGTGGTCTAACAACAGTTCCCTCCTTTTTGAACCCTGCACGTTCTATGAGTATGACTTGCATTTTACATGGCTTCAGTTCTAATTCTATAAGCACAGCTCTCAAACCATTTCCTAATAACCATTGCTTGTCGCTGAGTTGTCAGGTCCTGAAGTGGACTGTTGGTATATCCCTGAAGTGGATTGAGCTGCTGCTGCTGACCTGTGAACTGAACTGCTGTTCCTGGCAATGCAGATGGGATTTGCTCCAAAGAACCATTTCTAAACACGTCCATTTCCTCATATCCTTTTTTTCCCACTACCTCTGGTGGGTGGTGGGCTAGAAGGGAGGTTAAAGTATTTAAGAGCCATCATTAAAAGTAGGCTTTGAAAAATATTAAAGTTACAGTATGTGCCTTTTAAAACTAGGCAATGTATTAAGAAACTGGAGGGCACTGACTTCAAAATATATAACAAATAAAATTTTCATATTAGTGATGAATGTTTTCATAAAGAGGATAAGAAGGAAGGATGAAGTACTTTTAGTTTGCAGTTCTTTTGAACTCAGTTGTCTCTCAGCATTCATAGTCTAGGCAAGACCAGAGGCAAACTAACACTTGTCTATGGCAGGCCCTTAGCCAAATGTAGTAACTGTTTATACCCATATAGCTCCTCTCATGAGCTAGACCTGTGCTAAGTGTTCTTTACAGTACTACCTACAGTTTATAGAGAAGAAAGCTGAAGAACAGAAACGTTACATAACTTGCCCATGGTCATCAGCAGAGCTGGTATGTAGAACCAGAGACTTTATCCCCCAAATCTGTGCTCCTCAAAACTGGACCTCAGTGGTCCAATAGTGGCCCTTCTATCTTAGGAGCAACTACCATCTGTCTAAAGGATCTAAAGCCTAACGGCCTAAATGGATTAATTAGAGGAAACTAATGCTTTGTACTATAAACTTAGCCAAGATCCAATGGCTAGAAAGGTCCTGACCCTAGAAGAGAAT
Source organism: Tokudaia tokunoshimensis (assembly GCA_036184795.1). Taxonomy (NCBI): domain Eukaryota; kingdom Metazoa; phylum Chordata; class Mammalia; order Rodentia; family Muridae; genus Tokudaia; species Tokudaia tokunoshimensis. Next base: position 34,921,140 of record BTHU01000018.1, on the reverse strand, counting down.
TTACTAAATCACATTACTACAGTACTGTAGCTTACAGCTGCCATCTAAGTACTCATCTTTCTACCCACAGATAAACATAGTTTTCACATCTCAAACAAATGGTTTTTTTTTTTGCAGATTTTATCTCTAGATAATAAGAGATTCATAATAAACAACAACAACAAAAAAATGCAGGGAGTAAGTGCTGTAGGGTGTCCGAATCCCAATGGGAAATCTCTAGGATTGTCCTTCCATGTAAGGCTCAAGGGAACCACTGCAGAGGAGAGTGTAAGAGCTGGGTTCACCTGGACAACTGTTATGTTCCTTCTGCAAAGGACATGGATGTTGCTCCCTTGAACTCTCAACAATATGGCTGACTGCACAAGGCTTGCCAAGACCACACTAACTGGGATGCCAACATAGATGGTGAGAACTTCATAAAGTCTACCCCTAGATGAAGGGCTGCAGGAAGTCAATGGGTTCTGAGAGGAGAACCAGTTTGTTTTATTTCTTTTATTTCTGGGATGTGTCTTCAATTCCAAGGGATTAGCCCTAAACACATACAAACAGAGGCACACTAACTGGACTCAGTAGTATGTATGTGCATCATAAATACAGAAGGAACAGGTCACTGAAAAAAAGGAAGGTGGGAGGATGCAAATATCGTATGTAAGTCCCAAAATTAAAAATAAAAAAGTCAAAAGCTAGGCGGTGGTGATGCTCACCTTTAATCCCAGCACTCAGGAGGCAGAGGCAACCCTGGTCTACAGAATGAGTTCTAGGACAGCCAGGGCTGCATAAAGAAACCTCATCTTGAAAGAACAAAAACAAAAAGCCAAAACCAATCAAACAAACACAAAAGAAAACTGAGGTATACTATAGATTGCCTTTCCTCCAAGTTTTGTTGCTCTCTGAAATAACTATTACTGAATATGATTTTTAGTATGGATCTAAGAGGGAGGAATATTCCTATGTAGTAGAAATTAATTCATGCTGTATTTGTTGACATTTCCTTTTACGTCAGTTGGTAGTTTTATACCCTAAGCGTTCTATACTTTGTGTATGTGTGGTGTGTACACATGTACTTGTGCCCAGGCACCCGGCAGTGATGGAGGATGCTGGGTGTCCTGCACTGTTGTCTCCTGTCTCTCCCTGAGTCTTGAGTGAGGCTGGCAGCAAACAGGCCCCAGTGACCCCCCTCCTCTGTGCTCAGGGCTGCAGGCACACAGAGCCATATTCAGCTATTTAGGCTGGCACTGGCGATTCAAACTGGAGTTTTCACATGCTCTTACCTGCTGAGCCATCTTCCCAGCTCCCCACAAACATTTTTAATGCTAAATAGTAAACATCAAACACTCTGGTTATTAAACATAGTCCTTTGTTTCCAGAAAGAAACAGTTCCCTTCCCCCTCTTTAAATGCAAGAGTTTTTAATAGGAAAAGAGAAATAGGCTAATAAAATTTCTACCACCAAATAAAGTGACAGGACAAAAATGACTTCAGTATACTTCCAGTTTGCAAATGTTTTCCATTTACTCTAAAAGCACATCTTACTGACAGATTCCTTCCCCACCTCTTTTCTGAAGGTCAAGGAATGCTAGCATTTCAAACTATTTACTACTTTTTATTTCCAAAATCTCATTTATGTTTTAAGTTTTTCTAATTCTACCTCAATAGACTTTTCACTTAATGAACTACAACGTGGGCTCTGTCATGTCACCAACAAACAGAACGACGCACCCCATAGAGGCAAGAGGACTTCGGAACAAACAAAAGCAGAGAACTGGATACAAGTCCACAGGGGTAACTCCTGGCTGCTAGTGGGAACTGCTCTAGTCTCCCAGTATCTCCTCTTTCTTTCTTCAGCAAATTAACACCAATTTCCCCTTAACTAGGTGTGGCCAAGTGACCTAATTCTGGACTCTGGATCTTGGCAGCACAGCAGTACAGGATGTGGGCTTCAAGAAACATCCTTAAGGGAGGAGAATGGCTCTGTCTGTCCTTTCCTTTTTCTAGAATAGAATAAGAACAAAGTACTTGAAACTTGTGCAGCCATCCTGGACTACGGCAAACATCAAATGCTAGAGACAACGTGAAGCTGATGGCATCTGGACTGTGAGGCTGTGTGTAGGCATTCCTAGATTGCCGACGTCAGTATTTCCTAGGTAGGAGAGGAGATAAGTGTCTCTGTTAAGATCTTAGTAATTTGTATTTTCTGATACAGAACAAAAGAACTCTAACAGTTTCTCACACTACTAGGCTCTCATCTCACATGGCTTGTATGTTCCCTGATGTAGGTGTTACATCTTTGTGACTCTGTACTCTGTTTTGAGAGAAGATGCCCAAGGAGACTCATCTAACTCCTCAGATGACATAAGGACAGCAGTGATCCCTCTGTAGGGCTGGGTTCAGGTTTCATATCCATGTAAGGCCTTGCAAAGTGAACCACACTAGCACAATGTGGAAAGTTCTAGTAACATAATTCTCATTAGCCTGACATCTGCTTGTCACCTCTGACTTAAAAGTGTCTGTTTGGTCCACAGCATCTCTTACAATCATTTTTTTTTCCTCTATCAAAACTGCCTTCTTTGTTTATAACTTTTGTTGTCTCTGAGATCCATAGCAAGGGTTTTTACTTCTAGTCTGTCTCTCTTTTTTCCTTTCGACCTTTACCAGACCACTGGATCAAGCTACTTTAAGGACTGAACTGCCAATGGCATATAAAGCTATACAATAAAAGTTAACCTCTACGTTCTACATGTATCAAAGTAACACAACACATGACTTATGGGTTTGTAGATATCTCAGTGTGAGTTTTATGTAGTTTTATCTCCTTGCTTTCTGCAATTACTTAACTTCTTAGACCCTCATTTATCTTCCATCTAACATGGAAATCACAGTACTTATTTCATGGGGTTTTAGTAACAGTGGAAGAGACATGGCATAGAAAATGGCAATTTTGGTGCTTGGTGCAAACTAGGTACTCAGTGAACACACCATTCCTTTCCCTTAATGGAATCCAGACACACATGCAATGGCCATAACTTATGATCATCTACTAACTCCACCCTTACTCAGCCTGTCTGTGTCAAATCAGACTGTATTTTACTTCCTAGAAATGTGAGGTTGAACTGAGTTTCAGAATCTTAGAAATCCAGAATGGACACTAATAAATGTTTGTGGGTGATAGACGGCGCTGGATCAGCTACTAAGAGTTGTGACTTCCAGAAGCCACTGCCTCCTTTTTGGATGAAAAGAGGAAATATAAAATATTATATTCCCTGTATATACTTTTAATCATTCTGTTTTCATGGTGCTGTAAAAGTCTGGGAAGACCTAGGAATAGATCCCACAGAACTTCTGATAACTTCAACAGACAGAGATGAGGAGAGTCTCAATTTTGAGCACACTTATTTTTTAATGGTACTGGGAATTAAACCCAGGACCTCACACTAGACAAGTACTACTCTATCACTGAGCTACAACCCCAGTCCTAATGTTGCTTTTAAAAATATCCTCCTTTTCCCTTCTTTATTTCTTGAAATCCTACTTACTTACTACTGACTGACCACCTAGATATCCAACTCTTCTATGACATCTTGTTCTGGTGGCTCCAGTGAATTATAAACTTGCCTTTGTTAAAAGGCACACTCTTTGAGTCTTGGCCAGTCTCTAACAGAATATGCCTGGCTGTGTGTGTGTGTGTGTGTGTGTGTGTGTGTGTGTGTGTGTGTGTGTGTGTGTGTGTGTGTGTGTGTGTGTACTTGTCTCTCCTAGGAAGTGACGGTGTCTTGAGAATGGAGCTGGAGCCCTCCCACTTCTCACAGCACCTAGCCTTGGTCTCCTCATCTCTGTCTAGATCGATCTTAGGTCTTCCCAGACTTTTACAGCATCATGAAAACAGAATTAGTAAAAGTGTATTCAGGGAATACAGTATTTTTTATTTCCTCTTTTCATCCAAAAAGGAGGCAGTGGCTTCTGGAAGTCACAACTATTAGTAGCTAATCCAGCGCTGTCCATCACCCACAAACATTTATTAGTGTCCACTGGGTACACAGATTTTCCCTATTCCAACTTCCTAAGGCTCTGGCTCAGAGTCTCACTTCCTCTAGGCCTATCCAGATTTTTTTTCCATTTCTGCATTTCAACAACAATGAATCTCATATCTGGCTTTGAGCATTCTTTCTAAAGATGATGGATAGGCACAAAGCCTTCTGGGACACATTAGTACAGCTGCCAGTGGGCAGGAGGTGCTTATAAAATAAAAAGCTCAGGATTCTGGGAACATATGTGCAGCTATAAGTGAACTGCCCAATGCTGCTGAAAAGAAACACCCAAGACTACTTCCTTTTATTCTTTTTAAGTTAAGTATGGAGAGGCAAATCATATTACATTGTGAATAACTGGAATCTCTGCCTGTTGGGTCCATGTGCTCTAGAATTATAGGAAACTAATAAAGTCAATTTTAGAGCAGTAAAAGTCTTTTCTACTTTATTTCATAATATCAAGAATGCATGCCTGATGTGGAATATTTATTTTCCACATAATCATACAAAAGAAAAATACTGCACACGATGGTAAAATTTAATGAAGTTTTCGTTTGGTGTCTAGCTAAACAATGGGTTAAATGTATCAGTGAACTAAAGCCAAACCAGTCTCTACCTGCAGACCCCAGCACACCTGACTGTGAACTAAAGCTTTTAAAGACCAAAGCAGGACGTGCAAAGTGCTGCTACCTCCCAGAATTGTGAACCTATGGAACTGCTGTGCCACAGAGCTGCTGCACGGGCCACTGGAGGCACTGACTTTAAGGTAACTGTGACAAGAAATGATGTCATATGTATCTTGAATGGCAGGGGAGAGAGTGAAGAGATTAAAGTGGCAAGAATCATTATGGCAGGTGCAAGAGGGAGATCTAGAAAAAAAAAGCAAAAAATATTCTACTTTTTGGCCTTTCTTTGTTCCTTTTTAGGGAGGAGTCCTTCCGGAGCCCTCTACCAGGATGGCCCTACCCCAAAGGCATCCCCTGGGTTCCTATCCTCCATGCTAGCCATTCTCCCAAAGGGAGACAATGTCTAACCATAAGAAATTATTGTTATCTATTCAACGTGGCTTCACTTTGATTTTTATAGTCCTATTAGTGTTACACTGAAAACTAATTTTTCTGGAGTTACAGAGATGGCCCAGCAGTTCAGAGTTCTTGCTGCTCTTCAGAGGACCTGATTCAGTTCCTAATACCTTTATTAGATGGCTGACAACTGCCTGTAACTCCAGTTTCAGGGAACCTGATGCCCTCTTCTGGCCTCCTTAGACACGTGCACTCACATGTACACATTCCCATATGCAGATACAAATATACACATTAATTAAAAATGTATCTTCAAAAAAAGAGAAAACCCAAGTGTCCTGACTTTTAAAGTGGGTAAATGGAAGAACTGGGCACAAGTGACTTCTTTGGGATAGGATTCTTTTTCTCCATCAGAATAAATGAACAACACCACTGACTTTGCCTTGTTTCTGCCTGTCTCCTGTACAGATTCCTGTACAGAATTTTGTTCTCAAAAGAATTATGCATTAACTCTGAATATTTCACTAAAAAACAGGAACCATTCAATTTGGGAAATTTTGATATCTAAAAGAAAAATTTAAGAGGAGGAAATAAATTGTTATTAACATAAAATGTCAAAGCACTTTCTTGGTTAAAGATAGTTTCAAGAAACTGGAGAGAGAGCGCAGTGGTTATCATCTGCTTTTTTTTCCAGAGGTCATGAGTTTAGTCACGATGCCCAACATCAGGCAGATTACAAGTATCTGAAATCCCAGCTTCAAGAGATGTGATGCCTCTGGCCTCCGCAGGTACCAGCGTTCAAACATATAGTCCACATGCATATAGTTAGAAATAATAAAAACAAACCTTAAAATACTTTAAATATGACATTTTAAAGTTTTGTTCTTGTTTCATCAATATTGTATTCTTGTGTTTTCATTAATATGCTGCGTATAACAATCAACCAAGCTAAATATTATCCCCTCTCATAAAAAATAACATAATAGATATATATTAAAATTAAAATATCTATCCATGTGTGGTGGCATATTCTTTAAGCCTAGGTTGTTGTGTTTTATTTTTCTTGACAGGGTTTCTCTGTGTAGCACTGGCTATCCTGAAACTTTGTTGACCAGGCTGTCCTCAAACTCAAGAGATCCACCTCTGCCTTCCAAGTGCTGGGATTAAAAGCAGAGGCAGGTGGATTTTCTTGAGTTCAAGCCCACTGTGGTCTATACACAGAGCAAATTCTAGGTTAGCCAAGGCTGAACAGCGAGACTCTGTCTCAAAAAAAAAAAATCCATTGGGAACTCTAGAAAGTAGACTGTGCAAACCAGAATCCTTAACAGATACAGTAAAGTGAGGGAGAGGGAAACCTGAGAAGTGCCAGACATAATCACAATAACAGAAAGTTCTTATACATTGAGTCCATTTACAACACAATACCCCTTTCAGGTTGGTGGTGTGGCTCAACCCCGGTTCTTACTTATTAAACCATCTACATTTTCATCTTCTTTTACTTTACAGACCCTAATTTTGTTGACATGTCAGTATTATAATCTTAAACTTTATGTGATATATAAATGGTCACAAAATAAGCTCATTTTGGTTACTATAAACTCAGGTTTTTAATTTAGAATCTATGGTTAGATGAATAATATCAGCATTTTCTTATATGTTCCTTTCGGATTCCAAAGTAAGATAATATGAAGAATTTGTTTATAAATCTCATTAGTAATGGTGGTATGTTAGCTTATAAATTGGAAGAGCCAGTAGCTTAAGCTTTAGTCAGTTAATGGTCATGAAGGAAAAAGTCATCCAAACTCAGTTCTGCTCTTAGGGCCAACAGACCACCTTGTTCTGGCATTTAGGAAATAGCTTCTGTTAGGGAAAACAGTCTTGGCAGAATATTCAATGAGCTCACCAAGAACCTGTGTTGAATAATGAGTTCATGTTATATGATGCAACTGAGAAATAGGACGCTCCATCCTGATACAGCTCAATGTAGAAGTCAATGTGTACACTTTAACACCACAGTGTGTTAATTCATGCAACACTCCTACATAGCAGAAACGCAAGCATCTATGAATTATACCTAACAATTTTTGAGCAACTCTGTTGCATTGGCTACTATCAGGAGCAGAATGGCAAGTTAGATATGGCTTATTTCTTGAGATACACAATGTGGGAAGGAAAGAAGATATAAAGGAACAGGATTAAAAGGTAATGAATGGATAAAATGAACAGCAGCAACAAAGTAGTGGCATGAATGCTACAGGAGTTCAGGAGGAGGACAGCACATTTAGACATGCTGTTCAGGGAAGGACAGAGTGTAAGCTGTTGTAAGAATAGACAGGATTTCAGTTTCTAGGAGAAATTCAAGGTGTGCTGGCTTGTTTTATTTTATTAATTTTTACTATCAATGACACAAATTATAGAGCAGGAGGAGAAAGAGAAACAACTGAGGAATTAAATAGATCAGATTGGCTTGGAGGCATGCCTCTGGAGCATTTTATGGATGGTTAATTGGCGTAGGAAGGTCTAAGGCTGTATTAGGAAGCAAGCTGCCCATGAGCCAGGAGAGGAAGCTAGTAACACTGTTCCTCTGTGGCTTCTGTTTGAGTTCCGGTCCTGACTTCCTCCAGTGGTGGACTGTGAGCTGGAATAAACCCTTTCTGCCCCAAGTCTGCTTTGGTCATGGTGTTTGTCACAACAGAAATCAACAGTGGGTAGCTAAGCCCTGGTTTGGGGCATAGTGAATAGGCTAGTTTACTGAATAGGCACATTCCACAGCTAGGGCCTAACAGATATCATGCAGGCACAGCAGGGCGACAGAGCAATGGAAGGTTTTCCTCAGGGAATTGCATGACCCATCTGTTCCTATGGGACCTTAGAAGGCTAGGCTGGATGGGAGAAGAGGCTGCAATGACTCCAAGCAGTCTCTGGGGACTTGTGTAAAATGAGTAGAGAGGAGGAACGAATATTTAAGACCTCATTATGTGCAAAGACACTTCTTTAAGAATATTAGCTATAATGTCCTATTTACTGTAATAGATTATAACTACTTTGAAAGGTTGACAGCACCAACTGTTACTTTTAGACAAGGAAATTGAAGCTCAAGATCAGAAATTTGCCTAAGGAAACTGAGTTGGTAATATGAAGGGCCAGGAGAAGAGGCCTCAAAGCCCACAGTACTTGCACTGAACTGACCAAGGGACCCCATTTCATACTTTCTTTCCATCTAGAATCAGTCATTTACCATTATACCTGAGCCTCCAGCACAGACTTTGAGACCATTGCAATAAAACAACTGACAACAGGAAGGTTTATTCTGAAAGATGAAGTAGGGAGACTCTTCCACCCTTCAACAACCAAAACCCTCTTTGTGCTAGAGTGAGGTTCCAACCCCTGAGACTGTCTCAGCTGCTCTCTGATCCCTAAGAGCAACTCTAGGGTTTGGCACTTTATATACAAAGGAGAAAATCCAATCCTACATTTTTTCTGTTCTCAACTTCTCCAAGGAAATAAGAGAGTTTATAGATTCTAAGATTGCAACTTAAGAGTTGTTTCTAGGGTTGGAGAGATGGTTCAGCAGTTGAGAGTGCTGACTGTTCTTCCAGAGGTCCTGAGTTCAATTTCCAGCAGCCACAGGGTGGCCCTCTTCGGTTGTGTCGGAAGACAACTATAGTGTACTCATATACATAAAATAAGTAAATAAACCATGAAAAAAAAAAGAGTTGTTTCTATCAATGAGACCCATTCTCAGCCCCACATTTAACTCTGGTTCTCATAGGCAGACTGTGAGGACAGTCCCACTATCTCAGCAGCTTGGCATAAGGGCCTCTCTCCTGCTTCTCCTATCTGGTTCCTTTACCCATATTGTGAATTCTAGAGCAAGCTCTCTTCAGCTTCCAGAAACTGAAGCACTCTCTTGTTCTCTAGGTCAGCCTTTCTGATTTTGAACTTAGCTTACATTTTGGTTCCTTATATTTTTATTAAGTTATAAAACATTGCATGACCTGATACTGACTCAGGCTGCTGAGAATCACCAAGCTTCCTGCATGGTGCCTGGGCACCTGGAACTGCCCTAGATCTGTACTACTTTAGTACTTTAGGTGATCTAGAGACATCAAACTAGAGCTCTCCTTTCTACACATGTATATATAAATACACTACACAAGTAATGTACTTTTCTTTGCTATGACTGATATAAGAAGTAGGTTCTAATCAGTTCTTCATAATGCTTTTATTTTGGAAAAGAAAAACCCAGCCTCCACATACCTGCAGCACATCACCCAGGTCTGCTGTGCTAATATCTGGATCCTCTGTGGTGTTGAAAGGCACAGGGGTTATTCGTACAAGGGTGAGCACTCGAGGTTCTGGATATCTCCATAACATCATCCCTGGGCTCTCTTCTGTCTCATTATAAAACAAGACTTCATACACACCAGGGAGTTTCAAAGGTTCTGAAAATTAAATTAGAAGTTTTTAAGAAGGAACATGTTGGTTTCTCAGAGAATAAAAGAAAATCACATAAAGAAACTAATTGGTCAGTTTAAATATGATTTGAGACAGAAAAAGTAAATTTTAGGGAATGATTGGTATATACTTCTTTCCTACTATAAGAATGAGCAAAGGTACTGTCAAGTAATCCACTGAGCTATTTGGTGCATTCATTTCAGAGTGCAGCCGGGCACAGGCGCTGTATGCTCACGCTGTGCATACTTACCAGCATCCGGTACGTACTGAAAGATGCCTGTCCGCAGGTCATCTGAACTTTGTTCAGTCTTAAAAGCTTGAGTCTTTTCCACAGGAGATGGTGCTTGGGGTGCTGATTCAGGAACTGGTATTTCAGACTTTCCCTCCTCCTTAAGATACCCATTGAATAATTCATGCAGAAGAGCCAAGCAATTCAAATGTTCCTGACCCCAGAAAACCTTCAAAAGGGTATGAAAAAGTTAACAGTCTTTAAATATAAACATCTCTTGAGGAAAATTAGGTACCATCATGTTTGAATTAATGTAAGACTATAGTCATGTTCAATTTAATTACTGATACAAATTATAGTTTCTAAGATTAATAATTTATTGTTTGAAATTCTAATACTTGAATAAATAAACAACAGGAAGAAAAACATTACATATTATATGAATAACAAATTTTAGGCTGTAGAATAATGGTGATAATATATTGTTGTATTGTATTATTTATGAATTCATTTAGCAAAGAAAAAAAGGAACATTGCTTAAAGGGCAAGATTAGGAAACACAGCTTCTCTAGGTCAAATATTAATAAAATGATAACAGCAGTTCCATGGAATAGCTTCTTCCCTTTGTCATGAGATTGAATAGCCCTGGCCATACAGTTGCTTTCTAACAAGAGAGAAGGAAGCTGACCAATGAATTTGAATTTGGAAGGTTCCTAGAGTCTAGGTTTAGTGAGACTGTCAACATACAACTCCACTTTGAAAATACAGTGTTTAGCATCTGAGGAGTATGAGAACTAAGGATGCAGAGCTTAGTGAAGCTATGTGACCATTGAGGCACAGTAATTAATGTCAAGTGGCTAGAATGCAGAGGATAAACTTTATTTTTCTCTTATAACTATTCTTACTGTTTACTTTTTGGCCTTAGAAAAAGATAATACAATTAAAATTCATTATGAAGCCACACAAAAGCCTTTGCAAAGCCACAAAGTACTTTCTTTGGAATCTCCCCAAATTGTGGTTCATGTCTGTAAAAGAGGTGAGAAGTTAAAAAATTATAACTTTTTGATGATTTTAAGACATTTCCATTTAATATATTCCCTTTACTGATAAATTAGTTACTTCAAATTTCTAACTGTGAATCTTGGTACATGATAATCTTGGTTGCATAAAGATGAAGTTGAAAGCTACCTAAATACCATCAAGAAACAGGATAGAGATGCTCACATACTCCATGATAAGAGGGTGGGAATTAACAAGTACACAGTTTTAGTAATTGAGCATCATATATCTAAGGAACCTGCAACCATGACAAGCTTTCCTGCGACACTGCTTGATACATGCTGACTCCTTTCTAAAGGTTCCAACTAGCATTTCCACTGTCAGTTCTACAACCAAGGGTAACAAAAACGGATGTCCATGGAAAACCTTATCTGTAGATGTTCACAGAAACATTATTTGGGGATAGTTTAAAGTGGAAAGACTCCAAAACCCCTTCAACTGATGGATGAATGGTAAGAAAATGTTTAAAATTGACCATGGTGAATGATCACAAACCCTAAATATACAAACAACAATTATAACTAAACCCAACCCATTGAACTATACTGCCAAAAACAGGCAAATTGAATTGTATAGGACTCATTCTTCAATAGCCCTGTTAAAGTTCAACAGGCACCATCTGACTAAATACTTTGTTACACAAAAATTTAAATTTTAGTGAAGCACTAAAAAAGGAAACAAAACAAAACACAATGTAGTTAAAAACTTATGGGGAAAACACAGCTGATCCCTACAGACCTGTAGCAGACCACCTCTTAAATCCATGGATATTTTGGGTATGGACTGCTGTGGCCCTGGATTGCCACTGTGTTTACACCATTTCGCTTCCAGATTGACAGCAGCAGAAAATGGTCCTATAAGAATCCGACTTCTTTCTTTGAGGCTTGTTTTAACGAGAGCATCACTTATGCTGAGGAGCAATGATGATCCAAGGCTTGCGCCTGAAGGAGAGACATGGAAAGGGTGCACAGTGTAATTACAATTACACACACACACACACACACACACACACACACACACACACACACACACACACAGAGAGAGAGAGAGAGAGAGAGAGAGGTTAGGAAAAGGACTAGGTATATTTTTAAACAGTGCTAATTCTTCCTTGCCAGGTCCTTCCCAGTTGGCTTTCCACCAGTTTCATGTCATTATTATAGAATTCTAGTTATGAAGCAGGTAGACATTCACATTCCTAAGAAAGTGATATTTGTCAAAACATTATGACTTTTTTCCATGTGTGAGCAGTTTAGGTTTTATGAGCAAAGATGGTTTCATTAAATTGTGCAAGTTTTTCAAACAAGTACATTAAGAATAAGAACAGCTGCTTCATTTGTCCGTTATTAACATGATGTGAGTGGGCAGTTTCCTAGGATTTCTTGCAGCAACAGAGTACAGTATATTACTTTGCTAGTCACTCAAGTTTTGGGCTGGCCCATGTTAAAATTCAAAACAATCAAAATACCTAACATATGCTTTCTAAAAACTTTAGCTTAATCCAAACTTCACATACCATAACCACTTGAAGTTTACAAAGTCTTAAAAAGATAGTGGCAGGTTAGATTTATGAGAAAAACTGTATGCTATAGTTCAAAGTAAATACACCCAGCAAAGGAATACACTTTAAAATGTAGGCTTCCTTTTGAACTTGAAGTAGGAGTGTGGATCAAAACCTTTCCATAAAGTTTACTGCAGACTTTAAGATACTCAGAGCACAGTCCAAGTGGCCAGTTCATTTTCCTCCCAAGAAATTCATATTCTAAATTGTCATTATGAAAATTGATTTTCACCAGGCCAGATTTGTAATGTGCAGGTCTTATTTTCCTAATGCTATTTGATCCTGCAAGACTATGAAAGATTAAGAAACACCTTAGGCCCAGGATGTATGCCTTTTCAAAGTACAGAACCCATACTGACTTTACAGTTCTGTGGAGAATTGAAAATTTCATATGTTGTATGTACTTTCTGTGGAAATAAGATACACCTCTTTAAATCCTCCATAGAAGGCATGAGATCCACAAGTGTTTGGGCTATAGCTTGTTAAAAAGTTATCATCCTGGGCATATACCCAGAGGCTTTACCTGCATGCAATAAGGACACATGCTCCACTATGTTCATAGCAGCCTTATTTATAATAGCCAGAAGCTGGAAAGAACCCAGATGTCCCTCCACGGAGGAATGGATTCAGAAGATGTGGTATATCTACACAATGGAATACTACTCTGCAATTAAAAACAATGAATTCACGAAATTCCTAGGCAAATGGTCAGATCTTGAAAATATCATCCTTAGTGAGGTAACCCAATCACAAAAGAACACACATGGTATGCAGTCACTGATAAGGGGATATTGACCCAGAATCTCGGAATACCCTAGACACAATCCGCATATCAATAGATTTCTAAGAAGATGGAAGGAGAGACCCCTGGTCCTGGAAAGACTGGATGTAGGGGAACGCCAGGACAGAGTAATGAGAGGGGGTTGAATGGAGAAAAGAGGGAGGGAAGGGGGCTTATGGGACTTTCGGGGAGGGAGGAAACGGGAAAGGGGAAGTGATTTGGAATGTAAATTAAAAAAATAAAATAAAATTTTTTTAAAAAAAAGAGAAATCAATTTCTTAGATCTTATTATCAAACATGTACTGCCGAAACTTATTTTTTTATAATTACCTTTAAGTTTTTTGGTTTGGTTTGGTTTTTATTTGTTATTTTTTCTATCAATTGCTTATTTGAAGTTCTTTATTTTGCCTTTATAAAGGATCTGTTTGAATGTAGTATAACTAAAGTACATTATATACATGTCTGAGATGGCATGATGAATCCTATTATGATTAACACATCCTAACCAATCTCTTTCCAATCTCAAAAGGCATTTTGCTCTTCTCTGAATTCCAGGGTGGAGCTTATCCCTTCGATTTGCTCTCCAGTGCGTTGGAGGCAGTTTGACATGTTTGTGTTTCTTTGTTTTGTTTTGCCATGTCTGCCACTGTTCAGCAGGTTCACAATGAATCCTAAGTTGTACATTGCAATAATATTTTTTCCTTTTTTCCTAACTCCTCCATCTGTAACCTCTACTCTAAGTTAAGAACTATAATCTTTTAAAAGTGGTATGTGGTATCTTAGCCTCTAATACTAATATCACACCTTAATTTCCTAAAGATGGGACTAAGATTGAGCAACTGTGTAGCTCCCTGACCAAATCAAATGAGCTTCCAGATTTTGTTAATAAAGTTTTATTAGAACTGCTCTTATTCGCCTCTTATGTGCTCTCTGCTCTAATCTGTTGCTTGGTGCTCACGGTTTCTTCTGAGTACTTTCCAGTTCATTCTACCGCAGATTTTCTACTTTATCTTATTTCTATATTTTGATCTATTTATGTTATTACTTGAGACCTCAGCTTATTTTTTTTTATTCATTGTCTAAAATCTTGATAACTGATGTCTATGTTACTGAGTATACTGAGTAAATGAAGTGGAAATTCTGCGTCAGATAAGTCCAGAATGTGGACCCTTTAATGCTCTTATCCTTGTACAGTCTCATGTGCTTGCCATTTTTTAAAATAAATTGTTAGGCATTTCTTTGAGCTAGTTTGTAGACAAAACTTAGAACTTATATAGGGATGGTAGACATGAGCTTTCTAGTTCCCTGTTTTACAACTTGTATCTGTATTAGCATGGAACCCTAAATACTTACCTTATAAGTCAAAATTCATTATTATTATTTGTGGCTTAAATTAAACCAACTTTGCTCACTGGGAATTATCCCTTTAAGTTAGTATTTTTGATCTACCTCCATCATTTGTGGATAAACTTCTTTATTCTCCAGCCTCAATGTATTCCATTTCCCCTCTGGCATCAGCCACTTCTCCAGAGACCTGGATGCTGAAGAATAGTATGCAGAAGCCAAAATCTGGATGGCAGAAATACCTACTACTATTGGGGTTTCACTTCTTTTTGACCTTCTGTCTTACTTGGGGTTTCTATTGCCATGAAGAGACACCATGACCAAGGCAACTCTTCATAAGAAAAAACTTTAATTGGGCTGGCTTACAGTTCAGAGGTTTAGTTCATTATCATCATGGTGGGAGCATGGCAACATGCAGGCAGACATGGTGCTGGAGAAAGAGCTGAGAGTTCTATACCTGGAAGGGCAGGCAGCAGGAAGAGAGAGACACTGGACCTGGCTTGAGCATCTGAAACCTCAAAGCCCATATCCAGTGATATTCTTCCTCCAACATGGCCACACCTCCTAACAGTGCCACTCCTTATGGGCCTGTGTTGGCCATTTCATTCAAACCACCATACTCTCTCTGTAACTAAAACCTAATAACTCAGTGTATACACTGACACCTACTTCTGCACATGCCCACCAGTAAATGTAGTAAAACCATGAACTGATACTGGCATCACTGGCTATAATTAAACATTACTGGTTGGGTTCTATGCATTTCCTTTCTTTATCTTAACTTCCTTCTCAGAACATGAAAATCTAAATGTATCAAGTGTTCGGTCATTTGCTGTCATTTGACTATTTAGCTGTGTCAATCCCTGCCTGAGTTGTAAGGTCTCTGTACCTCAGGTACATTGCTACCTCTGTACCTTCAGTGCTCACCTGAGTCTGGACTATTTTCTTCTTCTGTGTTCATGTTTGTGCTAGTATATGTGTGTGTGTGTGTCCACTTATGCATTTGCATGAGGAGGTCAGAGGTCCTTCTACTTTGGTTTTGAAGACAGTGTCTCTTTCTAGGAATTGCAGCTCCCCTAACAGGCTAGGTTGGCTGGCTACTAAGCCCCAGGAATACTGTGGTCGCTACTTCCCCAGCACTGGGATTACAAATTACTACCATACCAGCTTTTTAATGTGAGTGCTAGGGAATCAAACCTGGGTCCTCAGGTTCTTTTTTTCCTTTCTTTCTTTCTTTCTTTTTTTTTTAACCTACTTGTTTTTTATGGGAGGGGTTGTTTGTTTGGATTTTCTTTCTTTTTTTTTTATTTTCTAAGTTTTTTTTTATTTACATTCCAAATGATTTCCTCTCTCCCCGAAAGTCCCATAAGCCTTCTTCCCTCCCTCTGTTCCCCATTCAACCCCCTCTCGCTTCTCTGTCCTGGCATTCCCCTACATCCAGTCTTTCCAGGACCAGGGGTCTCTCCTTCCATCTTCTTGGAAATCTATTGATATGCGAATTGTGTCTAGGGTATTCCGAGATTCTGGGTTAATATGGTCCTCAGATTCTTACAGAAAGCATTTTTAAGACAGATCCTTCTCCCCAGCATCTGATACCTATCTTCTAGACAGTTGGATTTTGAAAGGTTAGGTGTCAGTCTTCTAATCACTCTTATTTTAGTGAACCTGACTTGGTTTTCAAGGCCATAATGGTTAACTTCTTTGTTTTGACAGAGTGTCCATATAGTCAATTCCAACCTCTCAGACAAGGGCCACTCTTATTTATTTGTTAGGACATCGGGCATTTATTATTGAGCTGACATTTAGTAGTTATCTACCATGCACTTAGTATGCCAAGATAAAGAACTCATTTAGAATTTTCTTTCACACCAGTCTCCCAGGCTCTGAGTTCTCCATAAGTACTAGGAAGTTAGAGCTAACCAACAATATATCGTGCCAGGCACATGAACTTCTGAAGAACACAAACACTTCCTTGTTAGCTTATAAAATCCATTATTCTTGGCATTTAAAAAAAAACGTTTTATGTCCTATCAATTCTTTTATTATAATTAAGAATGTTGCTATTCTTCTGTGTTCTTTCTGGTCTCTAATTCTTCCCCCAAATCCTTGTTCTCCCTCCTGCTTTTATTTTCCTAATCATTTATAGTTTGCACTTGCCTGTGTCTTAGCCTTACTAACACTGACCATTGGCTTATTTAAGCACAGAAATGACACTGAGAATTAATTACCATGGTCTCAAATCCTCTACCATCTGAAAACCCACAAGCTAGTACCAGACTGTCTGCCCTTGAACAAACCTTCTTTGTTCCTGAATTCACCTTTGCCAAGCAAGTGGGGAAGTCATTTCTTCTCACCACCCACAAGCCTAGCTCCTAGGTTCTTTTGCTTGGTAAGTTGTTTCTTTCCTTTCTCATCTGCCACAAAACACATGGCCCATGGATACCAATGTCCACTTGGTCCTTTTCACCATCTTTCTTTTTTTTCTTGTCATACACCTAAAAGGTTAGGTCTGCTCCACTTTTGGGACTTAGAGGACAAATTCAATTCATCCCTATGAGTCTTCCCTGCCTGTCATCAACCCACCACGATCATGCTGCTCAGGAAGGGACCTGGTTGTCTGTGACAGCATAGACAGGTTCACCCACAAACATCTGCCAGTGAATTTATAACGGTATATCTCTCACACATTTTTAAAAGCTACCATGTGGTGACAGGAAAATACATTAGTTCAAATATTTTTAATCTCAGTGTAAGTGACCTGATTTTTCGAGACAGGGTTTCTCTGTGTAGCCCTGGCTGTCCTAGAACTCACTTTGTAGACCAGGCTGGCCTCGAACTCAGAAATCCTCCTGCCTCTGCCTCCCAAGTGCTGGGATTAAAGGCATGCGCCACCACCGCCCGGCCTGTAAGTGACCTGTAATAGCATGATAATTCCTTAGTAAGGAAGAGTGGCTAGTTTCATCAAGGATCATTAAGAGAGAGTAGACCAACTCTGTATTTGCTGTCTGGACTCAGGGCTATCTATGCTCTTTTCCCTTTCTTCTGTCTATGCAGCAGCCTCCTTCATTCGGGCTTTAGTCAGTAGAAAACACATTGACTAGCTTTATTGGGAAAGAATGAAGCACATGCCATGGACCCACCACTCAAGAGAAGGTAAGTCAAGGCACATGCTGTCCTGCTTGGTGGACTCCTGCATTGTTGGACACCATGTCCACAAGGGAAATTACACATTTTGTTCCCTAAATTTTCAAATGTTAGAAGAAACTATCTTAAAATTAAAAATATTTTTCAACTGAAAGATATGAAATCATCACATTCTTCAAAATAATAAATATTATTAATATTACTTCTTAGTGCTGAAACTAAAGGCATAAGCCACCTCACTCTACTGATGAAGTCATTTTTAAAACTTCAAGTTCTGAAATTTAGACTTTCAGCAAAGTTATGCCCTTCCTTCACCCAATGTCTCCAAACCCAGGGTATAATGTGAAACACTGACAGTGGTGTGGTCACAGACATTCTGTGAGTCTCACTGGTTTCTCTAATAACTCTTTTCCTGTTCCGAGATCCAATGCTGCCTTCAGTAACCATGTGACTAGGTCATGCTGACCAACTGTGTAACTTCTGTCTCCTCTCCCTTCAAGAAATGCTTTTCTGTTCAAGTTTCCAATTGACCTACCTCTTTCAAAAATCTGTGTTTATATTTTTAATTTGGTTTTGAAAACTGTTTTAGTTATAGTTTTACTGCTGTGAACAGACACCATGCCCAAGGAAAACATTTAATTGGGGCTGGCTTACAGGTTCAGAAGTTCAGTCCATTAACATCAAGGTGGGAGCACGGCAGTGTCCAGACAGGGATGGTGCAGGAGGAGCTGAGAGCTCTACATCTTCATCTGAAGGCTGCTAGGAAAATCCTGACTTCCAGGCAGCTAGGACAAGGGTATTAAAACCCAAACCCACACTGGCACACCTACTCCAACAAGGCTGCACTGCCTAAGAGTGCCACTCCCTAGGCCAAGCATATACAAACAATCACATTCCACTCCCTGGTCCCCATAGGCTTGTTCAAACACATGAGTCTATGGGGGTGATACCTAGACATAGCATAATGCAAAAATACATTAGTCCAACTTCTAAAGCCCTCAAAGTCTACAGCAGTGTCAACAATGTTAAAAGTCCAAAATTCAAGGTCTCTTATGCAATTCATCCAATCAATTAATTGTAATCCCCAAAACAAGACAGGAAACTAGCTGGGCAAACTCCAAACTCTGAATCTCCATGTCCCATGTCTGATGTCAAAGCAGTCTTCAGATCTCCAACTCCTTTTTTCATTTTTGTTGACTGCAACAAACCTCTTTCTCCTAGGCTGGTTCTATTCCCTGTAAGCAGCTTTCCTCAGCAGTTATCCCATGGCTCTGGCATCTCTAACATCTTGGGGCAACTTCAACTTCACGGCTTCTTGTTTCAGTGTCTGGGATCCATACATGATCTTTTGGGCTCCTCCAAAGGGCTGGCGTCACTTCTCCAGCTCTGCCCTCTGTAGAACTCAAAGCTCAGGTTGACTCCACTCCACTGCTCCTGCTGCTGCTCTTGGTGATCATCTGATGGTACTGGAATCTCTAATACACTGGGGTCTTCACTGCAATTAAGCTTCACCAATTGCCTCTCATAGGCAAATCTTTATGGTGCTAAGTCTCAACTTCTTTGCATGATCCCTTTAGTCCTGGGCCATCAACTGCAAAAGAGGCTGCAACTTCCATGGCCTCTCACAGTGTCAAGCCTCAGTGGCTCTTCATGACCCATTCAAGCTTCAAAACCGATGCCATCTGGATGACTCTTGCACATTACCAAGTACACCTGCAGCATGAGGTACAACCTCGGCTATCTTTAGAACACAGCTTCTTTGTTCTCTCAGAAAACACTTCCCAGAAGACTTCACCTCAGTGATGCTGGTCTCTTCTTAATCAGTGCTAATTTCTTAGCTTCAACTAACCAGCATCAATTGTCCCAGTAGTCTCCTCCTCTTGACTATAAAGCCGAGATACATGGCCAAAGCTTGCAGGGGCCAGAACATGCCCGCCGTATTATATTACATCATCCCCAGCTTTCTGTTTTCCAACTCCTTCACTGCCTAGCTTCACTGTCCTGGAACTTGCTCTGCAGATTTACCCGGAGCTCAGAAGGGATCTACATGAGGCATGTACCACCATGCCTGGATTCAAACTTGTCTTCAACTAGAACGTGCTCTATTCCAGACTACCCTGCTTTGCTTTGAGTCTGATTATAGGTCTAGAAGAACTATTGGTGGGACTTAGTGGAATCTGAATGTTTGACAATAGGATACCAAGTTACCAAGCAACTTGAACTGCCCATCATGAGCTGGGTGTTATCAGACCCTCCAAGTCATAAAGTAGGAGGTGCACAGCAGTAGTCTTATCAAATGGAAGTGGTATATATGTGATCGTGCCCAGCCAGGTCCTGAAGGCATAAGCAAGTTACATGAAGGAGTTGCTCAAATGCCTATCATTTCTTCTACTTCTGTTACAATGCCATCTGCTGCCAAGCATGCACCTATAGCCTCACGAGATATTCCCTATTATCGGCTGACTGAAGAGAAGACTAGGACCTGGTTTACGATGATTCTACATGTTATACAGGCAACACCCAGAAGTGCATTACAACCCCATTCCAGGACAACCCTGAAAGATGCAGGTGAAGGGAAATCTTTACAGTGGGCAGAATTTCAGGCAGTACACATGGTATTACAGTTGTTTAGAAGAAATGGCCTTCCAGCTGCCATCTGCCACAGGGAATCAGGCAGCACCAAAGCCTTCTGTGCACAGCCTGCCAGGAGAGGGTGATCTCCCAGCAGCGCTTTCACTTCTGAGTGCGGAGGTGAGATCTCCACCTTCTCTCTGGAGGGGAACAGCTAGGAGCACACAGGGTATATGATCAGTGGAGCTGCTGGGACAGGAGTCGTCCCTTCCGGCCGCCATTTGCATCAGGGAACCAGACAGTTCCACAGCCTTCTGTGCACAGACCCTGCCAGAAGAGAGTTGGTCTCCTAGGAGTACAGACACTGACTTACAGGCCCATAGGACGGACAAGCTCCAGCCAGAGACAGCAAGACCAACTAACACCAGAGATAACCAGATGGCAAAAGGCAAGCACAAAAAGCCTACCAACAGAAACCAAGGCTACTTGGTAACATCAGAGCCCAGTTCTCCCACCACAGCAAGTCCCAGATACCCCAACACACCAGAAAAGCAAGAGTTGGATTTAAAGTCTCATCTCACGGTGCTGTTAGCAGACATCAAGAAGGGCAGAAATAATGCTCTTAAAGAAATACAGGAGAACATGGGGCAAAAGGTAAAAGTCCTTAAAGAGGAAACACAAAAATCCCTTAAAGAATTACAGGAAAGCACAAACAAGTAAGTTAAGGAACTGAACAAAAGCATCCAGGATCTAAAAATGGAAGTAGAAACAATAAAGAAATCACAAAGTGAGACATCTCTGGAGACAGAAAATCTTGGAAAGGATTCAGGAGTCATAGATGCAAGCATCAACAACAGAATACAAGAGATAGATAGAATAAAAAAATCTCAGGTGCTGAAGATACCATAGAAAACATTGACTCGACCAGCTTCCCTTTGGCGACCTCTGTTCCGGGATCGACTGCACTGAGGAGACAGGTACCCAGGTTGTCCCCAATATAACATCGCTTGGGACACGGCCTGTTGGGGCTTCCATTTGCTCCCAAGAGCTGGACAGCGCTGCGGTCATCTGGGCGCCAGCTCTGCTGTGGGCCATCCCCCCTGCAAGGTGACCTGCGCCGCCGAGAGAGTGCAGAGTGCACTCCGCCATCTTTGCTCCAGCACCAGGGCAGCTGGGACCACCAGGCTCAGAGACAGACAGGCATATCGCTTGGGTCTCAGGCAGCTTGTGTATACCCTGTTCCCAAGAGCTGGGCAGGTCTGCAGTAATCGACTCGCCAGCCCTGCTGTGGGACTTCTGCCCTGACAGAGGGACGCCCCCCCTCCCGGGAGAGATCACACACCCCTGCACAGGGCAGGAGCCTACCAGCCTCCCTTTGGCGACCTCTGCTCCAGGAATCCACTAGGCTGAGCCTTTAGATGTGCAGGGACTCCCCAATATAACATCACTTGGGGCAAGGCACATAAGGGCTCCAAAGTCACTCAGGAGCAGGGCAGTACCCAGAAATCGGTGCCAGGGGAATCCCGGTAATCCAGGGGGGCCAGAAATAGCTTTGCAGGCTCATAGGAGGTCCAAACAACAGCCAGTGACACCAGGGCCAACTAACACCAGAGGTAACCAGATGGCAAAAGGCAAACGTAGGAACTTTACTAACAGAAATCAAAGTAATACGGCACCATCCGAACCCAACTCTCCAACAGCAGCAAGTCCTGGATACCTCACCACACCCGAAAGACAAGATCTGGATTTAAAATCACTTCTCGTGATGCTATTAGAGGATCACAAGAAGGACACAAATAAATCTAATAAAGAATTACAGGAGACCATGAATCAACGGTTAGAAGCCCTTACAAAGGAAACACAAAAATTGCTTAGAGAAATGCAGGAGAACATGGATCAACAGATGGAGGCCCACAAGGAGACAACACAAAAATCGCTTAAAGAAATGAATCAACGGGTAGATGCACTTTCAAAGGAATCACAAAAATTGCATAAAGAAATGCAGAAGAATATGGGTCTACAGATGGATGCCCATAGGGAGGCAACACAAAAATTGCTTAAAGAAATGAATCAACAGATAGATGCCCTTACAAAGGAAACACGAGAACTGCTTAAAGAAAGGCAGGAGACGATGGATCAACAGATAGAAGCCCATGAGGAGGAAGCACAAAAATCGCTTAGAGAAATACAGAGAACTTGGGTCAACAGGCTGAAATCCTGAAAGAGGAAATGCAAAAATACCTTAAAGAAATACAGGAAAATACAAACAAACAAGTGAAGGATCTCAGCAAATCCATCCAGGATCTAGAAAAGGAAGTAGAAACAACTAAGAAATCACAAAGGGAGACAACTTTGGAGATAGTAAACCTTGGGAAGAAATCAGGAGTCATAGATGCAAACATCAACAATAGAATACAAGAGATGGAAGAAAGAATCTCAGGTGCTGAAGATACCATAGAAAGCATCGACTCAATCATCAAAGAAAATGCAAAATGCAAAAAACATGTAACCCAAAACATCCAGGAAATCCAGGACACGATGAGAAGACCAAACCTAAGGATTATAGATATAGATGAGAGTGAAGATTTCCAACTTAAAGGGCCAGTAAACATCTTCAACAAAATTATGGAGGAAACCTAAAGATGAGATGTCCACGAACATACAAGAAGCCTACAGAACTCCAAACAGACTGGACCAGAACAGAAAGTCCTCCCAGCATATAATAATCAAGGCACCAAATGCACTAAACAAAGCAAGAATATTAAAAGCAGTAAGGAAAAAAGGTCAAGTAACCTATAAAGGCAGGCCTATCAGAGTTACACCAGACTTCTCACCTGAGATGATGAAAGCTAGAAGATTCTGGGCAGATTTTATACAGATCCTAAGAGAACACAAATGCCAGCCCAGACTACTATACCCAGCAAAACTCTCAATTACCAGAGATGGAGAAACTAAGATATTCCACGATAAAGCCAAATTTACACAATATCTTTCTGCAAATCCAGTCCTACAAAGGATAATAGATGGAAAATACCAACACAAGGAGGGATACTACACCCTAGAAAAAGCAAGAAAGTAATCTTTTTTCCAACAAACCCAAAAGAAAGTAACCACACAAACATAAAAATAACATCAAAAATAATAGGAAGCAATAATCACTATTCCTTAATATCTTATAACATCAATGGACTCAATTTCGCAACAAAAAACATAGTCTAACAGAAATGTTTTTCATGTAAATCTTCAATTTTATCAGAAAATTTTTGTAATTCCTCTTTCAATCAATTTAGTGATGTTTTTTATGTCTACCATTTTAACTGTATTATTTTCCATGATAATCTTTAATTTTAACATTTTTTCTATATATTTCTTCAATTTTATCAGAAATATTTTCCATGTAAATCTTCAATTTTATCAGAAAATGTTTATAATTCCACTTTCAATCAACTTAGAAATATTTCTATGCCTACCATTTTCTGTATAATTTTCCATGATAATCATCAACTTTAACACGTTTTTCTATATATTTCTTCAATTTTATCAGAAATATTTTCCTCGTAGATCTTCAATTTTATCAGAAAATATTTATAATTCCACTTTCATTCAACTTAAAATATTTTATGCCTACCATTTTATCTGTAATTTTCCATGATAGTCTTCAATTTTAATGTTATTTTATATTTTTCTACAATTTTATCAGAAATATTTCCCATGTAAATCTTTAATTCTATCATAAAATGTTTCTACTTCCTTTTCAATTAATTTAACAATGTTTTTTATGTCTATCATTTTACTCTTTAATTTTCCATGAAAATTGTCAATCTTAATGTTTTTCTATATGCTTCTTCAATATTGTCAGAAACATTTTCCATGTAAATCTTTAATTTTATCATAAAATGTTTTTACTTCCTTTTTAAATAAAAAAGAATAATAAATAAATAAATAAATAAATAAATAAATAAATAAATAAAGTAAGTAAGTAAGTAAGTAAATATGGTTGGAGAAGCAGGAAAAAAAATTAGAAGAAATGGCCAGATGTACAATTGTTCACTGATTCATGGGCTGTAGTCAATGGATTGGCTGGATGGTTAGGGACTTGGAAAGATCACGATTGCAAAGTTGGTGAGAAAGACATCTGGGGAAGAAGTATGTGGATAGATCTCTCCAAATGGGCAAAGGATGTGAAGACATTTGTGTCCCATGTAAAAGCTCACCAAAAGGTGACTTCAGCTGAGGAGGAGTTCAATAATCAAGTGGATAGGATGACCCATTCTGTGGATAGTCAGCCTCTTTCCCCAGTCATCCCTGTCATTGCTCAATGGGCACATGAACAAAGTGGCCATGATAGCCAAGATGGGGGTTATGCTCGATGCTCAACAACATGGACGTCCACTCACCAAGGCTGACCTGGCTACAGCTGCTGCTGAATGCCAGATCTGCCAACAGCAGAGACCAACACTGAGCCCCAGATATGGCACCACTCCTTGAGGTGACCTGCCAGCAACTTGGTGGCAGGTTGACTACATTGGACCACTTCCTCTGAGGAAAGGACAATGTTTTGTTCTTATTGGAGTAGATACTTATTATGGTTATGGTATTGCCTTTCCTGCACATAAGGCTTCTGCCAAAGCCACCATCCATGAACTTACAGAATGCCTTATCCATCATCATGGTATTCCACACAGTATTGCTTCTGACCAAGGAACTAATTTCACAGCCAGAGAAGTGTGAGAGTGGGCCCACGATCATGGAATCCACTGGTATTCTCCATCATCCTGAAGCAGCTGGTCTGATAGAAAGATAGAATAGCCTTTGAAGATACAGTTACAGTGTCAATTAGGTGGCAGCAGCATGGAGGGCTGGGGCAGAGTTCTTCAGAAGGCAGGATATGCTTTGAATCAGCATCTGATACATGGTACAGTTTCTTCCATAGCCAGGATCCATGGGTCCAGGAATCAAGGGGTGGAAAAGGGAATAGTTCCACTCACTATCACTCCTAGTGACCCTCAGAAAGGTTTTGCTTCTTGTCCCCACAACCCTAGGTTCTACTGGCCTCAAAATTTTGGTTTCAGAGGGGGGAGTACTCCTACCAGGAGCCACAAAAAACATTCCATTGAACTGGAAGCTCAGACTTCCTCCTGGTTATTTTGGGCTTCTAATGCCCTTAAACCACCAGGCTAAGAAAGGAATAACAGTGTTAGGAGGGGTGATAGATCCAGATTACCATAGGGAAATTGGATTGCCTCTCCACAATGGAGGTAAGAAGGATTATGTCTGGAGTGCAGGAGATCCCTTTGGGCATTTCTCAGTACTACCATGTCCTGTGATTAAAGCCAATGAAAAACTACAACAGCCTAATCCAAGTAGGAAGACAAAAGAGGGCACAGACCCATGAGGAATGAAGGTATGGGTCACTCCTCTAGGAAAAGAGCACCTGCTGAGGTGCTTGCAGAGGGTGGAGAAAATACAGAATGAGTAGTACAGGAAGTCAGTTATAAATACTATGTAATGCCACATAACCAGTTGCAGAAACGAGGGTTATAAAGTAATAGGAATGTTCTGTTTTATGTTGTGAAGAACACATTTGCAGAGGTATTTGTGAGTTCTTCCAATTTCCTTAACACCAATTGGTATTTAAGTTGAATTACTAAAAGAATGTTCAGTGAACAAAGGGTAACAGTGTCCAGAACAAAAGAGCAGGAAGTGAGACCTAGTTTGGGGGCCCTTCTCCAAGATACCTTTTAATTTCTTGTAGGGAGAACTTCAGTCCCCAAGACCTCTTCTCTAGTCCTATGTAGAGAATAATACTGTGTCCTGGCTTTAATCCAAGCCTGGTCTTCTGAATATAAGAAACTAGGAACATAAGAATGAAGAAGTTTTTCTTTTGTCTTTTCTATGAAAAAGGAGAATTTTGAGACACCCAAACACTTGCCATCCCTCGGCCCCACCCCAGGGGATGATGGTGGAAGAGACACAAGTGCATTCCTGTTGCAATTATGATAAGCAATATGTGGTCGAGAGATGGGAGAGAGAGCTAAGCCAAGCAGTGCAGTAAAGAGCAGGTAGAACTGGAGAAGCTACATTTGTGAGCAAGAGCTGCATATGAGGAGGGGTCATAGTGATGTCTGGGCCTGTGCTGCAGCCAAGGGCCATGTCTGTATCTGAGCCTACTGCAGCCAGGGTCTGTGCTGATGGCTGTAGCCTGTGTTGCCACTGAAGGCCATCCAGATGTCAGTGGTCTGGACTGCAGACTGAGTCCATGTTGATGTTTGAGCACTGTGTTGAGTTGGCCTGCAGTGAGAGAGCCCCTCACCTGGGCAGTATGGGAGAGGTGGTTTTGGTGACACTGGTCCATGATAGCTAGCCCTGATGGAGTTAGTGTGGGAGAGCTGTCCCTGTTCCTCCCTGGGCAGTGCAGTAGAGCTGGCCCTGGTGGCAGGGATGAGCGGGCACCTCCATCCCCCAGCCCCACCACCTGTAGCAGGTGGGTGAGCTGGCTTTGCTGTGGCTTGGGTGCCAGAAAGTTTGCTCAGCCCTTCATCACCTGCTGCAGAGCTTGTCACAGTCCCACCTGAACAGTGTGGTAGAGCTGGCCCCATCCCTCGACTAGGCAGAGCTGGAGAGCTGGTCCTGGTGGCAAGAACTCAAGAAAGCTGACTAACTCAGCTACCACCCAGGCCCAGATTCAGGGCTGTGAGCTGGCCCACTCCAACATCTAACCCATTTATGAACTGCAGGAGCGCATGAAGGGGCAAAGCTGCAGCATCTCTATGACATGGGGTAACAACAGGATTATCAGATAGGAGTCCCAGTGTGGATCAAGTATTAATACTATAGCAGAAGCCTTGAACCAGACCAATGACTCAATGCAATGACCATTTGCAAGTAAAGCTGTTTCGGGGAAAAAGGATATACTGTGTGACACACTGTAGCTTCCTTGGTGAGGTGTTTGTGTGGGGTATTGCTTTGTTTTCTTTTGAGAGGAAGGCTGCAAAGGCACAGGGTGGATATGGAGGGATAGGAAGATGATGAGGACTGGGACTTGATATGACATACACAAAGAATCAATAAAAGTTAAAAGATAAAAGGAGAATTTCTCTAACTTGGCTGTTCATACTCTGCCCTTGTCTAGGAAAGTTATAGTTATGAAGTGTTTTAAAACTCTTGGATCTTGGAAAATTAAAATGCAAACACTATGAAGTGATGGAAGATCACTATCTAATCCTCCAGTTGGCCACCAAGCTTGCTGTTTTACACTGTATGAGTGTATTAGGAAATTAAGACTTGACTGGATTATACGGGCATGTTTTAAGATTGGCACATCTGACCATGAGACCAAATCTTTTAAGTTCAGACTGCATTTTACAGAACCTGACCTAAGTTTGAATTCAGATAAACAGGCTAGTACCTAGCAATAGTTTCCAAGTTGCCCCCCCCTCCCATCAAAACCTGGGCCTAGCTCCAGTCTCTAGGCCAATCCCCAACATGACCAACATTTCCAGGTTACACCCTCAACAAGACCAGTGTCTCCTGGTTATTCCCGCAACAAACCTACACCCTGAGGTTACAAACCCATTCCCTGCTTAACGACCACCAATGCAGAGGGGAGCAGAAATAAACTTTATGATATGACTCCCAGCAGCAGCCAATTATGTTAAAGGCCACAGCAGCTTTCCAGTTAGTTGCTTGCACATTCACCCTGACTTGCTGCTTAGACATTGCTGTCTTGCCCTGACAGACATTTGGGGCTCCCCCAACCACCAAAACCGTCCTGCATTGTGGTGGTATGCTGGGGGGGGTCCCCAAGCTAGCTTGATTAGAACAAAGACCCTGATATGAGTTGCATCAGACTGTCTGTTTTTTGGGGGATCACTAACATTTATTTCCCTGGTACTACAACCACATATTGAATAATAATGACAGTCTTCTTTGAGAGGAAGGATGCTAAAAGATACTTGTAAACTTTCTTAGATGGACACAGTAGCTAATTTCTATGGGTCTGTGTTTTGGGAGGCCAAGGTCTCACTATGTACCCCACCTTGGCTGTGAACTCCAGACCCTCCTCTATCTCCCAGGTGCTGGGTTGGCAGGTATGTGTTATCATGACTGCTGAAGTGATTTCTGTAGCTAGTCATATGAGAGAAGACTGCATATAAACTTAATGTTGAAAGCAAAATGATGGTGACGGCTTAGAAACTGGCCTTGGTCTACATAATAAATTAATACATCAGAAAAACCAGAGGCCATCAAAGTACATTTTTATCTCAAAATGTCCTTGTGCGGAGTGTGCAGAGTGCACTCCGCCATCTTTGCTCCAGTGGCTGGGAAGTTGGGACAGCCAGGTTCTGAGACAGACAGGCATAATATCGCTTGGGTCTCGGGCGGGTTGTGTGTATTCGGCTCCCAAGTGCTGGGCTGATCTGCAGTAACCAGCGCGCCAGCTCTGCTGTGGGACTTCTGCCTGGCAGAGGGACCCCGCACTGGGCGGGAGCCTACAAGCTTTCCTTCCGCGACCTCTGTTCCCGCAGACTGCACTGAAGAGACAGGTACCCAGGCTCTTCCCCCAATATAACATCACTTGGGACACGGCCTGTTGGAGCTACCGTCTGCGCCCAAGAACGGGTCAGCGCTGTGGTCGTCTGGGTGCCAGATCTGCAGGCCATCGCGTCTGCAGGGTGAGCAGCGCCACGGAGAGTGTGCAGAGTGCACTCCGCCATCTTTGCTCCAGTGGCCCGGAAGTTGGGACAGCCAGGCTCTGAGACAGACAGGCATAATATCGCTTGGGTCTTGGGCGGATTGTGTGCACGTGGCTCCCAAGAGCTGGGCGGATCTGCAGTAACCAGCGCGCCAGCTCTGCTGTGGGACTTCTGCCTGGCAGAGGGACGCCCCCTCCCCCCCCAGGAGAGATCACCCCTGCACAGGGCAGGAGCCTACCAGCCTCCCTTTGGCGACCTCTGCTCCAGGAATCCACTAGGCTGAGCCTTTGGATTCCCCAATATAACATCACTTGGGGCAAGGCACATCAGGGCTCCAAAGTCACTCAGGAGCAGGCAGGCCCCAGAAATCGGTGCCAGGGGAATCCTGGTAATCCGGGGGGGGGGGGGCAGAAATAGCTTTGCAGGCTCACAGGAGGTCCAACCAACAGCCAGTGGCAGCAGGACCAACTAACATCAGAGGTATCCAGCTGGCAAAAGGCAAACGTAGGAATGTTACTAACAGAAATCAAAGTAATATGGGACCATCCGAACCCAACTCTCCAACAGCAGCAAGTCCTGGATACCCCACCACACCCGAAAGACAAGATCTGGATTTAAAATCACTTCTCATGATGCTATTAGAGGATCACAAGAAGGACACAAATAAATCTAATAAAGAATTACAGGAGACCATGAATCAACGGTTAGAAGCCCTTACAAAGGAAACACAAAAATCGCTTAGAGAAATGCAGGAGAACATGGATCAAAAGATGGAGGCGCACAAGGAGACAACACAAAAATCGCTTAACGAGATGAATCAACGGGTAGATGCACTCAGAAAGGAATCACAAAAATTGCATAAAGAAATGCAGAAGAATATGGGTCAACAGATGAATGCCCATAAGGAGGCAACACAAAAATTGCTTAAAGAAATGAATCAACGGTTAGATGCCCTTACAAAGGAAACACGAGAACTGCTTAAAGAAATGCAGGAGACAATGGATCAACAGATGGATTCCCATAAGGAGGAAACACAAAAATGGCTCAGAGAAATGCAGGAGAACGTGGGTCATCAGGAAGAAATCCTGAAAGAGGAAATGCAAAAATACCTTAAAGAAATACAGGAAAATACAAACAAACAAGTGAAGGATCTCAGCAAATCCATCCAGGAACTAAAAAAGGAAGTAGAAACAACTAAGAAATCACAAAGGTAGACAGCTTTGGAGATAGAAAACCTTGGGAAGAAATCAGGAGTCATAGATGCAAACATCAACAATAGAATACAAGATATGGAAGAAAGAATCTCAGGTGCTGAAGATTCCATAGAAAGCATCGACTCAACAGTCAAAGAAAATGCAAAATTCAAAAAACGTGTAACCCAAAACATCCAGGAAATCCAGGACACAATGAGAAGACCAAACCTAAGGATTATAGGTATAGATGAGAGTGAAGATTTGCAACTTAAAGGGCCAGTAAACATCTTCAACAAAATTATGGAGGAAAACTTCCCTAACCTAAAGAGAGAGATGCCGATGAACGTACAAGGAGTCTACAGAACTCCAAACAGACTGGACCAGAACAGAAATACCTCCCGTCACATAATAATCAAAACACCGAATGTTCTAAACAAAGAAAGAATACTAAAAGCAGTAAGAGAAAAGGGCCAAGTAACATACAAAGGAAGACCTATCCGAATCACATCAGACTTCTCACCAGAGACTATGAAAGCCAGAAGATCTTGGGCAGATCTCATGCACACACTAAGAGAGCACAAATGCCAGCCTAGACTACTATAACCAGCAAAACTCTCAATCACCATAGATGGAGAGACCAAGATATTCCATGATAAAACCAAATTTTCACAATATCTTTCCACAAATCCAGCCCTGCAACGGATAATAGGTGGAAACCTCCAATACAGGGAGAGAAACAACACCCTGGAAAAAATGAGATAATAACCTTCTTGAATCAAACCCAAAAGTAGATAACCACTCAAACATAAAGATAGCGTCAAGAATGGCAGATGGCAATAATCACTATGCCTTAATCTCTCTTAATATCAATGGTCTCAATTCCCCAATTAAAAGACATAGACTAGCAGACTGGATACGTAAACAGGACCCAGCATTTTGCTGCGTGCAGGAAATGCACCTCAGTGTCAAAGACAAACACTACCTCAGAGTAAAAGGCTGGAAAACAATTTTACAAGCAAATGGCCCCAAGAAACGAGCCGGAGTAGCCATCCTAATATCAGATAAAATTGATTTTCAACCTAAAGTCATCAAAAAAGACACAGAAGGACACTACATACTGATCAAGGGAAAAAATCCACCATCAAGAACTCTCAATTCTGAATATCTATGCTCCAAATGCAAGGGCACCCTCATTCGTAAAAGAAACTTTACTAAAACTCAAAGCACACATCGCACCACACACAATAATAGTGGGTGACTTCAACACCCCGCTCTCTGAAATGGATCGTTCAGGAAAGCAGAAACTAAACAGGGACACAGTGAATCTAATTGAACCCTTGGACCAAATGGAACTAAAAGATATATATAGAACATTTCATCCTAGAGCTAAAGAATACACCTTCTTCTCAGCTCCTCATGGTACCTTCTCCAAAATTGACCATATAATTGGTCACAAATCAGACCTCAACAGATATAAGAAGATAGAAATAATCCCATGCCTCCTATCAGATCACGATGGAATAAGGGTGGTCTTCAATGGCAACAAAAACAAAAGAAAACCCACGTACACATGGAGGCTGAACAATGCTCTACTCAATGATAACTTGGTCAAGGTGGAAATAAAGAAAGAAATCAAAGACTTTTTGAAAGTTAATGAAAATGAAGGCACAACATACCCTAATTTATGGGACACAATGAAAGCGGTGCTAAGAGGAAAATTCATATCCCTGAGTGCCGCCAAAAAGAAACGGGAGACAGCATACACTAACAGCTTAATGGCACACCTGAAAGCCCTGGAACAAAAAGAAGCAAATACACCAAAGAGGAGTAGAAGGCAGGAAATCATCAAACTCAGGGCTGAAATCAATCAAGTAGAAACAAATAAAACCATACAAAGAATCAACAAAACGAGGAGTTGGTTCTTTGAGAAAATCAACAAGATAGATAAGCCCTTAGCCAGACTAACCAGAGGGCACAGAGATAGTATCCAAATTAATAAAATCAGAAACGAAAAGGGAGAGATAACAACAGAAACTGAGGAAATTCAAAAAATCATCAGATCCTACTACAAAAACCTGTATTCAACACAACTAGAAAATCTTGAGGAAATGGACAATTTCCTTGACAGATACCAAGTACCAAAATTAAATCAGGATCAAATAGACCATCTAAACCGTCCTATAACCCCTGAAGAAATAGAAGTTGTCATTGGAAGTCTTCCAACCAAAAAAAGCACAGGTCCAGATGGTTTTACTGCAGAATTCTATCAGACCTTCAAAGAAGACCTAACACCAATACTCTTCAAAGTGTTCCACAAAATAGAAACAGAAGGAACACTACCCAACTCGTTCTATGAAGCCACAATTACACTAATACCAAAAGCACACAAAGATCCGACAAAGAAAGAGAATCTCAGGCCAATCTCTCTTATGAATATCGATGCAAAAATACTCAATAAAATTCTTGCCAACCGAATCCAAGAACACATCAAAATGATCATTCACCACGATCAAGTAGGCTTCATCCCAGGGATGCAGGGATGGTTCAATATAAGGAAATCCATCAATGTAATCCACTACATAAACAATCTCAAAGAATAAAACCACATGGTCATCTCATTAGATGCTGAGAAAGCATTTGACAAAATTCAGCATCCTTTCATGCTAAAGGTCTTGGAAAGATCAGGAATTCAAGGCCCATATCTAAACATAGTAAAAGCAATTTACAGCAAACCGGTAGCCAACATCAATCTAAATGGAGAGAAACTTGAAGCAATCCCACTAAAATCAGGGACTAGACAAGGCTGCCCTCTCTCTCCATATCTTTTCAATATAGTACTTGAAGTTCTAGCTAGAGCAATTAGACAACAAAAAGAGGTCAAAGGGATACAAATTGGAAAGGAAGAAGTCAAACTATCACTATTTGCAGACGATATGATAGTATACTTAAGCGACCCAAAGAACTCCACCAGAGAACTCCTACAGCTGATAAACGACTTCAGCAAAGTGGCCGGATATAAAATCAACTCAAGCAAGTCAGAAGCCTTCCTATACTCAAAGGATAAGCAGGCTGAGAAAGAAGTAAGAGAAATAATACCCTTCACAATAGCCACAAACCATATTAAGTATCTTGGCGTGACTCTAACCAAACAAGTGAAAGATCTGTATGACAAGAACTTCAAGTCTCTGAAGAGAGAAATTGAAGAAGACCTCAGAAGATGGAAAAATCTGCCATGCTCATGGATTGGCAGGATTAATATAGTAAAAATGAACATCTTACCAAAAGTAATACACAGATTCAATGCAATCCCCATCAAAATCCCAACTCAATTCTTCATAGAGTTAGAAAGAGCAATTCAAAAATTCATCTGGAATAACAGAAAACCCAGAATAGCTAAAACTATTCTCAAGAGTAAAAGAACCTCTGGGGGAATCAGTATCCCGGACCTCAAGCTGTACTACAGAGCAATAGTGTTAAAAACCGCATGGTATTGGTACAGTAACAGACATGTAGATCAATGGAACAGAATTGAAGACCCAGAAATGAATCCACACTCCTATGGTCACTTGATCTTTGACAAAGGAGCTAAAACCATCCAGTGGAAAAAAGATAGCCTTTTCAACAAATGGTGCTGGCTCAGCTGGAGGTCAACATGCAGAAGAATGCAAATTGACCCATTCTTATCTCCTTGCACTAAGCTCAATTCTAAGTGGATCAAAGATCTCCACATAAAACCAGACACACTGAAACTAATAGAAGGGAAACTAGGGAAGAACCTTGAACATATGGGCACAGGGGAGAATTTCCTGAACAGAACTCCAATAGCTTATGCTCTAAGATCAAGAATAGACAAATGGGACCTCATTAAATTACAAAGTTTTTGCAAGGCAAAAGACACTGTCAAAAAGACAAAGCGGCAACCAACTAACTGGGAAATGATCTTTACCAACCTTACATCCGACAGAGGGCTAATATCCAATATATACAAAGAACTCAAGAAGTTAAAACTCCAGAGAGGCAAGTAACCCTATTAAAAAATGGGGTACAGAGCTAAACAAAGAGTTCTCACCTAAAGAATATCTAATGGCCGAGAAGCACCTAAAGAGATGTTCATCATCCTTAGTCATTAGGGAAATGCAAATCAAAACAACCCTGAGATTCCATCTCACACCAGTCAGTATGGCTAAGATCAAAAACACAGGAGACAGCAGTTGTTGGCGAGGATGTGGAGAAAGAGGAACACTCCTCCACTGCTGGTGGAATTGCAAGCTGGTGCAACCATTCTGGAAAGGAGTAAGTAAATAAGGAGAAAGAAATGAACTACTTATGATTATTTAATTTTCTATGAAGCAAATTATTATGGATCTTATTTTATTGATTTTGTCTAGATAGAAATAGGAATACTCCTCCACTGCTGGTGGGATTGCAAGCTCGTACAACCACTCTGGAAAGCAGTCTGGCGGTTCCTCAGAAAACTGGGAATGACACTCCCGGAGGATCCTGCTATACCACTCCTGGCATATACCCAGAGGCTTCCCCTGCATGCAATAAGGACACATGCTCCAGTATGTTCACAGCAGCCTTATTTATAATAGCCAGAAGCTGGAAAGAACCCAGATGTCCCTCAACGGAGGAATGGATTCAGAAGATGTGGTATATCTTCACAATGGAATACTACTCTGCAATTAAAAACAATGAATTCACGAAATTCCTAGGCAAATGGTCAGATCTTGAAAATATCATCCTTAGTGAGGTAACCCAATCACAAAAGAACACACATGGTATGCAGTCACTGATAAGGGGATATTGATCCCGAATCTCGGAATACCCTAGACACAATCCACATATCAATAGAATTCTAAGAAGATGGAAGGAGAGACCCCTGGTCCTGGAAAGACTGGATGTAGGGGAACGCCAGGACAGAGAAATGAGAGGGGGTTGAATGGAGAAAAGAGGGAGGGAAGGGGGCTTATGGGACTTTCGGGGAGGGAGGAAACGGGAAAGGGGAAATGATTTGGAATGTAAATTAAAAAAAAAAAAATAAATAATAATAAAAAAAAATGTCCTTGTGCAAAAGTCTACCTTTTCAGGCTTAATCCTATGAAGCATTTAAGACCAGCTCACTGGTTTTAATTCCAGGATTCACTGAGATTTAGTGGCACACAGTACTCACAGTTCATGAGATCATTTTAATGTTTCAAATAAGCTAAAAGTCTGGAATGTGAAATCAAGGCTGCGGAGACCTAGTAAAGTTTTTATTTGTAGTTACTATTCTATCAAGTTGGTATCATTGCTATCTAGTAAATATTAAATGTAATATGTTTGGGCCATAAGATTTATGGGAGGAAAGGACAAAGGAGTTCTTGACTGAAAAGAAGTATGTCTCTAAAATTAAATTTTAGCTCAAACATTGAATGACTGATGGCTTCAGCATTCAAGTGGCATAGTTTGGTTGACAGAGGGAGAGAGGATTTAAGAGGAGGCTGATAAGTAGCAGGCACGTAGACTCTGTCAATCTGCTTCAAGTACTCTGCTGCTTTACAAACACTGTTCTTAGGTCACTGCGATTTCATTCTGTAAATAAATGCTTCCCTGTCCAAGTTCTCTTGCACAGCCTCAGCATGTTACACTAACCTAGCCAATGGGTCTCGGGGACCTGCCAGGGTATAAAAGTATATCTCTCCTGCCAGGCTCATACGAGTAATCTCTCAAACTAGAGAGTAATCTCTCTAGCACACAGCCTGCTCACTTATGTGGATAAGAGGGCAATTTGCTGTGGCCACGGACAGAACTCAATACTTTTAGAAAAACAACTGCATGGAGGGTGGTAGATTTATTTGTAGCCTTCTAGTTTCCTAGTCTCACAGCTGGAACTCTTAACGCACACCCATTTCACAGATCACTATACTACCAGATGTTATCATTAGGATGAAAAGGAAGGCTGCTAGGAAAAGGTCTCTAGTATTTAATTACTAGGGCTGGAACCTTTCTTCCACAGTAACCTTTTGTTCAATGAATTTCATGTCACCTGACAGCAATTTTGTTGTCTTAAAGGTCCCCTTTCTTCTCTTCAAATACACTGTTTTGATGTGATTATGTGTGAAGTCTGTATCAGTTGTTTTAATCTAGATGTAACAAAATTTAGAGAAATTGAAACAGAAAGCAACTGTTTCACCATACCCTGGCATCATATAGGACTGGCAAGTGCCACTATTATGAATTATGGTAAAAATATATCACCAGAGGCCAAAAGCATTCTGGCAAAGAAATAAGATTAAATTCAGAATCTGGTAATTTTGGTAACAAGAAATAAGCTAATATTGGTAGAGATAAGGTTTGAAGGCAGATTTTCACAGGACATTATAATGAAGGTGTCCCAGCAAGTCCCAGATTCAGGCGTGGAGGCGCACACACCTTTAATCTGGGCCACACCTTCTGCTGGAGACCTACATAGGTTGTTGGAAGAAGGAAGATTCTTCTTCACCTACTTGCCTTGTGGGACTGAACTAGATCCTTGGACTTCTATCCACAGCTGCTGCTGACCATTGTTGGGGAGTTGGACTAAAGACTAAATCATCAATAAACTTCTTTACTATATAGAGACTACCCATAAGTTATGTGACTCTAGAGAACCTTGACTCATACAGACGGTAAAGGGTTTCTTATCAAAAAGAAACAGTCTAATGAAGATTCCCCAGAGTTCCATATTTTTACAATTAAATTTTTTGCTAAAACAAAAAAAAATCTTTTCATTATTGTATATGGATACATGTGGGCTGTGTGAAATACAAGAGCTGTGCAACACACGGCAAACAGAAAGCAATGATATTACACAGGCCAAATCCTTGAACTCATCATTAATAAATGTCTTTCCTACATTCAGCTACTCTGGCTGCTGGAAGCCTGTTTTCTTCAAGCACTTCAAACACTGAAATCCAGGAACATTTATTATTTTAATCCATTACAGGCAGTGCTTGATTTAACTTTATTGGTTGTGGTGGTGGTAGTGGTTCTAAGTGGGGGTATAGCAATGTTTTTTTACACATCGTTTCAAAAGGACTTAATTATATTTTATAGTTTGGAGCAGGAATTTTGTTTGTTTTTTTGTCTAACAAGGTTCAAATGGAGTTCAGGTCAGTGATGAATCAGAAGAAAAAGTCAGAGATGGTTATCTTCCTGATGTGAGCTCATCCCCCTCTAGAAGGCTGGGCAGGTACATAATGTTCACCACTGCATAGGAGATTGCCCCGACAGCTCTGTTCTGTGGCTCACTAGAAAGTTTTCATTTTGCATGCATCCTTGAATACATTGGAGATTCAATATAGAGATTACCCTTTTATTTCTCTGAAGTTTTATACTCTGAATTTTAAATGATTCCTGATGGGCAGATTTGGAGACTACATCAGCACTAAAATACAAAATGTACATGACAAATTATAAGCATTTTATAGTCATAGCTTTTTATCACAGAACAAATATATGTATCACAAAATCAAAGATATAGACCTATTTCAACAAAATAAATGACTTCTATATAAACATGTCCAAATATAAAAAAAAAATCGACTAGTTTTTAAAAATACTAAACATTCACATTCATTCATCTCTCTCTCTCTCTCTCTCTCTCTCTCTCTCTCTCTCTCTCTCTCTCTCTCTCTCGTGTGTGTGTGTGTGTGTGTGTGTGTGTGTAGAAAGGTGCTTTTCTGGGCTCGTGAGATGACACCGTGTAATGGTACTGGCTGTGCATACTGAAGATTTGATTCTGGTCCCCAGAACCCCTGTAAAGATGGGACATTAGAAGTAAGTCCACAGCATTGTCTTCTGGCCTACACATGTGCTGTGGCATATGCATCCTCCCCAGGCACACACAACTACATAAAACATAAAATTGACCTTTCTTGAGGATTGATACTGTTCATTATTGTCTAATACTTTTATCTACTCACACATTATAATGATCACAACCAAGAAATTTAAATGTTGGATCTCATATAGTTAGATTTTATATTTCATCATATTAGAGAAATAAAGTATTATGGGGGAAATTATAATATTTTTTTTAGTAGTTTTTATTTCATTTTAAAATTTAGGACTTCCCACTTTTTGGGAAATGCCTCAATAGTTTACCAGAATGTACAGAAAACTATCGTCACATATCAAAATAAGTAGTCATGAATAATTTCAGAGTGAAAAAAGAGGCAATACTAGCTGATGAGCAGTGACTTTGACCCTTATTATAGAGTAATAGGCAGGAATCTGCCTGGAAATAATGGTGGTGCTCAGTCCAGGGACGAGGAGCTATCATGTTTCATAGACTCCAGGCCATCTGCTCTGCCCGCTTACATTTTACTTCTGCAAAATCATAAACGTGCCTCTACCTCAGGGACTATAGAAAGCCATCAGAATTCTTCTGCTTTTCATTATCACAAGATTCAGTAACTCATTTCATTGTCAAGATAATCCCCTTTACTCTTTCTTTTGCACTTGCCAGGTACCCCAAAATGACAAATAAAATTCCAGATGTTACAGACCAGTGAGCAGTCTACTTTTTCTTGAGTATTGGGTTTAAGCTACTTGGGACAGAGTATCAAAAATGACAGGGTCTTGATGCCCACACCCAGTATTCATTAAGCACGTTGGTGGTTTGTGTAACTGTCCACTAACTATACCTATGCTTCCATCCTCAGTGGACCCTTAAAAGTTAAATCTGTCCTGTCTTTAACTGTCAAGAAATTTATTTCTCACTGTCCAGACCCTGGAAAGAGATGCATTTCTCTCTGTAACAGCAAGGGTCTTTGGGGTGCTGTAAACAGCTCGCTGCTGCAATGCAGGATTTGAGATAGTCATACCTAATTTAAAGCTTTATTTCCCATCAGCTAACATGCATCTCTGAAGGATCCAAAGAAGACAGACTTTCCTCAGGGTATCTTAGCACAGCAGGAAGTACGGAAGCTCCACTTTGCACCAATGACATGGTTTCACTTGCAGAGCATGAAACTAGTGTTAGCGTCTAGTATAATAAATGTTCTGCTGGTCCTGAATGTGGTGAACATGAGGGAGGCATTCAAATTTCATGGAAAAGAATGGCTATACTTCCTTTTTCTCTCTTACTTTGTTTATATACAAAGTAAAGTACAGAGAGGGCAGGGAAAGTGACTAAAGCCACTTACAATGAAGTAAACTTGCTGCCTGGGAGAAAAGTCCTCGCAGTTTCTTGGTCAGAGTCTTGCCAATGGTTTCCCAATTCTAACAGTGTCATCCAGGTTCTTTTCCTTTGTGTTATCAAGGTGTTCCAGTTGTGTTCCTCTTTTCTTAGTCTATTTAAAGGTTGCCAAATTAATTGGCAAGGCAACCTCAAGTACAATGATTTCACAGCTCTCAACTGTGTACTCTTGTTTGCAGAAATCTAAGGCATGCCATCCTAATGGAGTCATAAATTACTCTGACGGGAGCGAAAGTGTAAGCTCAGTCCCCACCCTCCTGTGGAAAGAGACTGGCTGCCAGTTTAGAATTAATCACTACATATTTTGCGTGTCTCCAAAATGACATGATTCAAACAGCAGAAGGGAGTCACAGAGTGTGCCCATGTTGGGGGAAGTGGCAACTGTTTAAAGAACATATTCTACTATGAGTCAGATTTAACACATGCCAAAGAAACACTACTGACTTTAAAATATTTCAGAATATAAGATACAGTTTCTACCTTAGATTCTTGTTACTGGTGGAGCACTCCTAAGATTTCCTGTGATATTACAAACATCACACCTACAATCGGACGGTAAGGGCAATTTCACTGAGACACATGGGAGGACGTAAGCATTCTAGCAGAGGCGTTAGTAGTTATAGGAGTCACGGCTGCACAAGTATCTGCAGGGTGCAGTAAGAGAAAGACTCAAGTCCCTTGAGACACTCATAGTTTAGGAGTACTTTATTTTATTCTGCAAAATGAAGATGGGAATTCTTTTAACATGCTCAGTTAATAATTTATATTATATCATTTTCAAGATGAGTAAGTAAATAAGAAAGCTCTCTAGGTTGCACAAGCATATCAACATTTGGGGAAAAACATTAGCCTTCTTGTTTCACGCTTTTATTATTCCCTTTCCCTACATACTTTCCATAGATTTCTAACAGCTTAGATGATAGAAAAAAAAAAAACCAAACATAATCACTAGGCAAACTCATTTTTTTTTTGGTCCTCCTGACAAGTAAGGGAACATGCCTACAGCACATTCCCAATGGTGTTTCTCTAAGAATTACTTAGTACATAGGATTCCTCTAGAATTACAAATCTATTTCAGCTCTTAAATTAAAATTCATCTGGAAAGGACCGCTTTTCCCTGTTTATATAACATTGTCACATAAAGAGTGTGAAAAAAATATTTCTCTAAAAATAGCCTGCGTAAGTTAGGGATTAGCAGAGCTCTGTTGCTGGGCTGTTCCTTTGTAGTTTTTTCCATGATGTTCTTGCACAGTGTTTTTGACTGTGTTTATTAAAGTCAGCACATCAAAAAGGATCAAAGAGAAAGTGAGGGAGAACCAAAGAGAACCAAAGAAACCCCAAGTGTGTTGTCTCATTGGGGAGCTATGCAGATTTGGATAAACAAGTGCGAATTGTTGAGGGTTTAATGAAAAAACTTTGACAATTATTTTCTCTTGCGTCCTTCTATAGGACGCCATGTGCACAGCAGATGCTCTGCTGTGTGTAGAGCCATTCCTCTGTTTAACAGCCCGTCTGAGATGACTACTTTGTCACTGTGCTCAATTTGGTTCAGCAAATAATTTGAGAAGTACAGCTGCTGCAGATGCTCACAATGGTGACAGAAACTGTAAAATCAAAGACTTGGGGAAGGATTTCTGTATTAGAGTCAACCTATAAAAATCTGACAGTTATTCCTTTGAGCTCAAAGATATGCCATAAAAATTGGGTTGAATACAGAACACCACCACTTGAAAACTACAAAAAGAAATATGGCTGCTAGGAGTGTGTGTGTGTGTGTGTGTGTGTGTGTGTGTGTGTGTGTGTGTGTGTGTGCACGCGCGCATATATTTGTGCCTGTGACTTTTTATTTTTGTCACTTATCAAGACATACCAAACTGTCAGGTGTGATGGCACACCTTTAATCCTAGTACCAAGGAAGCAGAAGCAGGCAGATGTCTAAATCTGGGGCAAGCCTAGACTATGTAGTGAGTTTCAGAACAACCAGAGCTACACAGTGATATCCTATCTCAAAACAAGCCAAAACCAAACCTAAAGTACGCATATTTGTAGGTATTTCAAATTCACTGAAAAAACATGCAATTTGAAGATATTCAACTATATTATGAAATTAATATTAAATGATAAATTACTGTTTTCTTTTAAATACAGTCACAACTTTTATTTAAGAATGTCCTGACCCTGGTGTGAAGGTCAAGTTTAGAGCTAGTCTGGGATCCAGAAAGAGATTCTATTTCCCCCAACTAAAAACAAAACCAAAAAGAGCTATGTAGTAATCTCTCAATTAGTTTCCCTAGATACCAGCCTTTAGCCACAACTAGAATCTGTCCCAACCCTATCTCACTTACACACAATACATTTTGTTATAGTTTCATCATAATACATCTTTTTAAATGAAATGACTAACTTCAATTTTGATTTAATGTGACTCTAAAACATATTTTAAGATGTCTACTGGAGATACGATCAGTGGAGCAGCAGGGACAGGAGTCTTCCCATCACCATGTGCATCAGGGAGCCAGGCAGTTCCACAGCACTCAGTGCACAGCCCGACAGGAGAGAGTGATCTCCCAGCAGCGCTTTCACTTCTGAGCGCAGAGGTGAGATCTCCATCTTCTCTCTGGAGGGGAACAGCTAGGAGCTTACCAGGGCATAAGATCAGTGGAGGTGTTGAGACAGGAGTCTTCTGGTCACCGTTTGCCAGGGAGCCAGGCGGCTCCATGGCCTTCTATGCATAGACCCTGCCAGAAGAGAGTTGGTCTCCAGGAGTACAGACACAGGCCCACAGGAGGGACAAACTCCAGCCAGAGACAGGAAGACCAACTAACATCAGAGATAACCAGATGGCGAAAGGCAAGCATAAGAACCCTACAAACAGAAACCAGGGCTACTTGGCAACATCAGAACCCAGTTCTCCCACCACAGCAAGTTCCAGATGCCCCAACACACCAGAAAAGCAAGAGTTAGATATAAAATCATATCTCGTGATGCTGATAGAGGACTTCAAGAAGGACATAAATAACTCCCTTAAAGAAACACAGGAGAACATGGGTCAACAGGTAAAAGCCCTTAAAGAGGAAACACAAAAATCCCATAAAGAAATACAGGAAAACACAAACAAGTGAAGAAACTGAACAAAACAATCCAGGATCTAAAAATGGAAGTAGAAACAATAAAGAAATCACAAAGGGAGACAACTCTGGAGACAGAAAACCTTGGAAAGAAATCAGGAGTCATAGATGCAAGCATCAACAACAGAATACAAGAGACAGAAGAAAGAATCTCAGGGGCTGAAGATACCATAGAAAGCATTGACTCTACAGTCAAAGAAAATGCAAAATGCAAAAGGCTTGTAACCCAAAACATCCAGGAACTCCAGGACACAATGAGAAGACCAAGCCTAAGGATTATAGGTATAGAAGAGAGTGAAGATTTACAACTTAAAGGGCCAGTAAATATCTTCAACAAAATTCTAGAAGAAAACTTCCCTAACCTAAAGAAAGAGATGCCCATGAACATACAAGAAGCCTACAGAACTCCAAACAGACTGGACCAGACCAGAAAGTCACAATAATCAAAACACCAAATGCACTAAACAAAGAAAGAATATTAAAAGCAGTAAGGGAAAAAGGGCAAGTAACCTATAAAAGCAGACCTATCAGAGTTACAACAGACTTCTCACCTGAGACAATGAAAGCTAGAAGATCCTGGGCAGATCTCATACAGACCCAAAGAGAACACAAATGCCAGCCCAGACTACTATACCCAGCAAAACTCTCAATCACCATAGATAGAGAAACCAAGATATTCCACGATAAAAGCAAATTTGCATAATATCTTTCCACAAATCCAGCACTACAAAGGGTAACAGATGGAAAACGCCAACAAAAGGAGGGCAACTACATCCTAGAAAAAGCAAGAAAGTAATCTTTTTCCAACAAACCCAAAAGAAAGTAACCACTGGTGGGATTGCAAGCTGGTACAACCACTCTGGAAAGCAGTCTGGTGGTTCCTCAGAAAACTGGGCATGACACTCCCGGAGGATCCGGCTATACCACTCCTGGGCATATACCCAGAGGCTTTACCTGCATGCAATAAGGACACATGCTCCACTACATTCATAGCAGCCTTATTTATAATAGCCAGAAGCTGGAAAGAACCCAGATGTCCCTCAACGGAGGAATGGATTCAGAAGATGTGGTGTATTTACACAATGGAATACTACTCTGCAATTAAAAACAATGAATTCACGAAATTCCTAGGCAAATGGTCAGAACTTGAAAATATCATCCTTAGTGAGGTAACCCAATCACAAAAGAACACACATGGTATGCAGTCACTGATAAGGGGATATTAACCCAGAATCTCGGAATACCCTAGACACAATTCGCATATCAATAGATTTCCAAGAAGATGGAAGGAGAGTCCCCTGGTCCTGGAAAGACTGAATGTAGGGGAATGCCAGGACAGAGAAGCGAGAGGGGGTTGAATGGGGAAAAGAGGGAGGGAAGGGGAACTTTCGGGGAGGGAGGAAACGGGAAAGGGGAAATGATTTTGAATGTAAATAAAAAAAAAACTTAGAAAAACAAACAAACAAAAAACTACAACAACAAAAAAACCCACCTAGCTTCTCTGGACAATAATCACTCTGACATAGTGAATTCTATCAGTCTATCTTAATAAATTATGTTGCATTTCATATCAAAAAAAATTTCATCTGGAATAACAGAAAACCCAGGATAGCTAAAAGTATTCTCAAGAGTAAATGAACCTCAAGCTATACTACAGAATAATAGTGTTAAAAACTGCATGGTATTGGTATAGTGACAGGCATGTAGATCAATGGAACAGAATTGAAGACCCAGAAATGAATCCACACTCCTATGGTCACTTGATCTTTGACAAAGGAGCTAAAACCATCCAGTGGAAAAAAGATAGCCTTTTCAACAAATGGTGCTGGTTCAACTGGAGGTCAGCATGCAGAAGAATGCAAATCAATCCATTCTTATCTCCTTGCACTAAGCTCAATTCCAAGAGGATCAAGGACCTCCACATAAAACCAGACACACTGAAACTAACAGACAACAAACTAGGGAAGAACCTTGAACATATGGGCACAGGGCAAAATTTCCTGAACAGAACACCAATAGCTTATGCTCTAAGGTCAAGAATTGACAAATGGGACCTCATAAAATTGCGAAGTTTCTGTAAGGCAAAGGACACTGTCAAAAGGACAAAGCGGCAGCCAACAAGCTGGGAAAAGATCTTTACCAACCCTACATCTGACAGAGGGGTAATATCCAATATATACAAAGAACTCAAGAAGTTAGACTCCAGAGAGCCAAATAACCCTATTAAAAATGG
The DNA here is from genome assembly GCA_036184795.1 of Tokudaia tokunoshimensis. Classification (NCBI taxonomy): domain Eukaryota; kingdom Metazoa; phylum Chordata; class Mammalia; order Rodentia; family Muridae; genus Tokudaia; species Tokudaia tokunoshimensis. The sequence goes on along the minus strand of BTHU01000018.1, from coordinate 34,876,477 downwards.
GGTACAGAGCTAAACAAAGAGTTATCACCTGAAGAATATCAAATGGCTGAGAAGCACCTAAAGAGATGTTCATCATCCTTAGTCATTAGGGAAATGCAAATCAAAACAACCCTGAGATTCCACCTCATAGCAGTCAGAAAGGCTAAAATCAAAAACACAGGAGACAGCAGTTGTTGGCGAGGATGTGGAGAAAGAGGAACACTCCTCCACTGTTGGTGAGATTGCAAGTTGGTACAACCACTCTGGAAAGCAGTCTGGCGGTTCCTCAGAAAACTGGGCATGACACTCCCGGAGGATCCTGTTATACTACTCCTGGGCATATATCCAGAGGCTTCCCCTGCATGCAGTAAGGACACATGCTCCACTATGTTCATAGCAGCCTTATTTATAATAGCCAGAAGCTGGAAAGAACCCAGATGTCCCTCAACGGAGGAATGGATTCAGAAGATGTGGTATATTTACACAATGGAATACTACTCTGCAATTAAAAACAATGAATTCAAGAAATTCTCAGGCAAATGGTCAGATCTGGAAAATATCATCCTTAGTGAGGTAACCCAATCACAAAAGAACACACATGGTATGCAGTTACTGATAAGGGGATATTAACCCAGAAACTCGGAATACACAAGACACAATTCACATATCAATAGATTTCCAAGAAGATGGAAGGAGAGACCCCTTGTCCTGGAAAGACTGAATGTAGGGGAATGCCAGGACAGAGAAGCAAGAGGGGGGTGAATGGGGAACAGGGGGAGGGAAGAGGGCTTATGGGACTTTCGGAGAGGGAGGAACGGAGAAAGGGTAAATCATTTGGAATGTAAATAAAAAATATATAGGAAAAAAAAGATGTAAATGTAAACATTTAGCTGTTATTCCTAACAAGTAGATTTAGCCATTCTGATAAATTTGTGAGGAAGTATTTTATAAAGCTAAAAGGTCAGTGTACAGTTGTTAAAAATACTTTTTTCTTCTTTCTTTCTAACAAGCAATTAACCTGTATAGGGCACTATACAAATCACTTTATAAGTATTAATAGTTCATCCCCATAACCTATGAAGAATGTACTAGCTTTAAACTCATTTTACAGATTAAGAAGCCGAGGCACAAATATCTAAAAGTTGTTAAATGGTGGAACTAAGTTTTTTTAGTTTATTCTTCTCTCATATATTATATCCCAACCAGTTTTCCTTTCCTCCTCTGCTCCCAGCATCCCTTACCCCCTCTCTCCCATAGATCCATTCCTCCTCTATTTCCCTTTAGAAACAAGCAGACCTCCCAGGATATCAACCAATACAACATAACAAGTTATAGTACAACTATGCCCATACCTTCATATGAAGGCTGGACAAGGCAACCCAGTAGGAGGTTGATGCAAGATTATTTCCTATCCATTCACATTGAGACAGTGAGAGGCCAATGATTGGAGGGGAGAGAGGAGGAGGAGCTAAGAGAAGGAGGGCAGGAGAGAGAGGGAGCCTGGGAGTGGCAAGAGGGAGCAGAGGAGAAGACTTGCAGATCCAGATGGCTTCAGAAGTGTTTCTGGTGTGATGAGAGGTTAGAAATATTGGGGTAAGATCTTATCATTGTAAATTGGCTTTATGTAATTGGGAGTTTCATAACTATAAATATATTTGGTTAACTACTCAATAAAAAAAAAAAAGAAAGCTAACAGGAAGCAACAATCACTATTCCTTAATATCTCTTAACATCAATGGACTCAATTCCCCAATAAAAAGGCATAGACTAACAGAAGTATTTTTCATGTAAATCTTCAATTTTATCAAAAAATGTTTATAATTCCTCTTCTAATAATTTAGTAATTTTTTTGTGTCTACCATTTTATCTGTATAATTTTCCATGATAATCTTCAATTTTAACATGTTTTTCTATATATTTCTTTAATTTTATCAGAAATATTTTCCATGGAAATCTTCAGTTTTATCAGAAAATATCTATAATTCCACTTTCAATCAACTTAGAAATATTTTTATGTCTACCATTTTATCTGTATAATTTTCCATGATAATCTTCAACTTTAACATGTTTTTCTATATATTTCTTCAATTTTATCACAGATATTTTCCATATAAATCTTCAATTTTTATCAGAAAATGTTTGTAATTTCACTTTCAATCAACTTAGAAATATTTTTGTCCACCATTTTATATGTGTAATTTTCCATGATAATCTTTAATTTTAACGTTATTCTATATTTTCCTACAATTTTCAGAAATATTTTCCACGTAAATCTTCAGTTTTATCATAAAATGTTTCTACTTCCTTTTTTCAATTAATTTAGCAATGTTCTTTATGTCTACCATTTTACTCTTTAATTTCCCATGAAATTTGTAAATTTTAATGTGTTTTTCTTTATATTTTTTCAATTTTATAGAAATATTTTCCATATAAATCTTCAATTTTATCATAAAATGTTTTTACTTCCTTTTTCTTTTTTTTTTTTTTTTTTTTTTAATTTAATTTAATTTTATTTTTTTAATTTACATTCCAAATCACTTCCCCTTTCCCGTTTCCTCCCTCCCCGAAAGTCCCATAAGCCCCCTTCCCTCCCTCTTTTCTCCGTTCAACCCCCTCTCATTACTCTGTCCTGGCGTTCCCCTACATCCAGTCTTTCCAGGACCAGGGGTCTCTCCTTCCATCTTTTTAGAAATCTATTGATATGCTGATTGTGTCTAGGGTATTCTGAGATTCTGGGTCAATATCCCCTTATCAGTGACTTCATACCATGTGTGATCTTTTGTGATTGGGTTACCTCACTAAGGATGATATTTTCAAGTTCTGACCATTTGCCTAGGAATTTCGTGAATTCATTGTTTTTAATTGCAGAGTAGTATTCCATTGTGTAAATATACCACATCTTCTGAATCCATTCCTCCGTTGAGGGACATCTGGGTTCTTTCCAGCTTCTGGCTATTATAAATAAGGCTGCTATGAATATAGTGGAGCATGTGTCCTTATTGCATGCAGGTAAAGTCTCTGGGTATATGCCCAGGAGTGGTATAGCCGGATCCTCCGGAAGTGTCATGCCCAGTTTTCTGAGGAGCCGCCAGACTGCTTTCCAGAGTGGTTGTACCAGCCTGCAATTCCACCAGCAGTGGAGGAGTGTTCCTCTTTCTCCACATCCTCGCCAACAACTGCTGTCTCCTGTGTTTTTGATCTTAGCCATCCTGACTGGTGTGAGATGGAATCTCAGGGTTGTTTTGATTTGCATTTCCCTAATGACTAAGGATGATGAAGAAAAAAAAAGATGCCAGCAGAATTACACCAAGTAGCCTTAGTCAAGGTGAGTGTTTCTATTTCTGTTCTTAACAAGATAAAAGAATATAAGTATAAAAGAAGAGGGTTATGTAGTTTTTCTAATATAAAAGGAAAATTACAAAAATCAGACCATTTGTTTGGCTAAATAAAATGTGTTCAATTGCATCATAATGAATACAATTGTGAATGGTAAATATTTTTGAAAATGAATTTAGAGGGAATGCTGATATGAACATAACAGGCCTGCATGCGTGTCTAAAGCTCTTCCTCTGGGGCATAAAGTTTCCCTGCCACCATTAAGGGACAGCATTTAGAAGGTGTGAGGGTGACCATAGAGGACCTGGCACTGTAGTGTCCAGTGTTTGAGAATCTTTCATGTCTCCCAGACCCTTCATTTTTCATTTCTAACTTTAAAAACAACAAAGGAAGAAAATAAGAAGAGCTTTTAGCTGACTTGATCACATATATTTCAGTGAGGAAGGAAGACATCATCTATGTTTTGGTCTAATATTATCATTACACAACTATTAAAGTTAAAACCAAACCAAACCAAAAAAAAAAAAAAATCTCCTAAACAACTGTGCTCCAGCTGGTGCTCTAGAACTAATCTCAGTGCGTCTCCAGCTGCCACCAAGTTACCTTTCGGTACACAGCTTAGGGACTGACAGAATCAGTCCACACAGGCTATGGGAAAGGACACAGTTGTCCCAGGATGGCTTCCTCTTGAGACGTCTGCTGCAGGGCAGCCCTTCTGCACTTGCCCTCAGCGTTCCCAGAAGCAGTGTCTGTGACTGAAATGGTCATTTCCTGCTTGTGTTGACTTTTCTCCTCACACACTTTGTGCCCACCCTTTCTGATTCACATGACTCAGTCACAGTAGCAAGGGAGGAAAATGGAGATGTCACGGCCAGTTAGCTCCATGTCCCTCTACAGTTTTCAGCAGCTAGGCCCTTTTGGTGGGCTGTGCACACAACCACAGCCTTTCCCTGGCTAGGTGTGGTTGCCTGACAAAACACCTCAGTGATCTCCCAGACTTCTGCTTCAGCTTGACACTTTGAAGAACGTATCTGCCACCGTGGCAATTTTTTTTTTTGAAAACAAACAGTTCTCAGTGATACAGTGTACCACATTAGAATCACCTGCAAGGCTTACCAAATTCACATTACTGGGCTCTGTGCCCAGAGAGTCTGATTCATAAGCTGGGTTGGGGGTCTAGTATACATTCCCAGTTTGGACTCAGGTGATCTGATGTGTTTGTTCCACAGACTGTACTGTGAAAACACTGTTCTAAGGCTTCAAAAGCTCAATTCACTGTTGTGCTACCACAACCACTTCAGCTAAAAGGAACTTAGGAAGAACAGTTCCAAAGACTGTGCCACAAGACAAGGGTTGGAGCAGTTTAGAGACAGGAAATGCCCTGGCTTATAGATCTGTTTAAACAGACAAACAACCTTAAACAAAATGACAACCCCAAACCAAACCAAACCAAACCAAACCAAACCAAACCAAACCAAACCAAACCAAACCAAACTAGCATCTCTGGAATAAATTCACAAGCTACAACTGTTTCCATCGCTAATGACTCTAAGTCTTTAAAATACCGCAATTCTTGCATGCTAACAAAGGGTGCTTCCTCCCCCTCCCTCCATCCCACTCCCACCCTTTTCTGTAACTTACCAGGTACTTTTTGTGCTGCTTTGACACTAAGGCTTCCATTGAGGTTTGACAGTGATGCTAACACACATGGTTTATGAGGATGTGGGACAGTTTCCATGGAGACCACAATTTGTGTAGTATGGACAGAAACTTTTTGAAAGCAGGAGATGGCTCTCCACATGTTTTCTTGAAATGATGTCTTCTGTGCTTCATCACAGTGGACTCTGGTCTTCGACAACTTTCCACGGTAACATTTGGAGACAGGAGGCTCATCCCTATTCAGTATAGAGTCTGTCGGGGTGGAGGTCTCTTTGCTATGTGCAGAGCTGTGTGCCTTTTTTATCTTCTTTAAAAAATGGTTTATCTGATCTAGTTTGTTAAAACTTAAGTTTGCTTTCAAAGGCTTTGATACATCCAAGTTGATGTCAGCTACAAGAAAAAGGAAACAAGGGTGACTGGAGCTCCCCAGATACACGGAGTCAGAGTGCCGAGTGCAGTGGACCCCACAGCTGACTGAAGGAGCATTACCCATGTGCTGCTGGCCACTCTGCAGGGCCCACACTTGGACAGGTCCTTTCTACTTCTGCCCCCAGGCTCACCAGCAAGCTGGAGGAGGCTTTTCAGTGTGACTCCTATCTAAAACTGTCATTTGGCCTCCCAAGAAAACAGAACTCTTCATAGGATCAGAATAGTGTAAGACAAATGCCCATCCCAAACATCATGGGTCTCCTCACAGCGGTGCCTTCCCGACCTTTTTTTTTTGCCAATTGATGCAGAAGTGCTCATTTCTCCTTCATGAGCTGCTATAACCAGAAGAGATTCTGTGACTGATGAACATTAAGTACATTATTAAAATAAATGTAATAGAAATTTCTTAAGTCCATATCCCATTTACATGTGTCACATGTCAGATGTTGTCAAGCTGGCCTTTTATCAGTTTTGTTTCCATCCTGCCTCACATGCATGACCTAGTAACAGACTTAGATAAGTGTCCTGAGGGCACAACTGTGCATATCATCTTTTCCAGGTGTGCAGCTCATCAGTCCAGGGATTATTTTTTTAAACACCATATTGACATCACTACAGATAGACACACAGCCAGTCACTCCCAGTGTCACTTAGACACAAGACAGTGACACTTAGAGCTCTCAGCAGTCACTCCTTGCTTAACCACCACCCTAACCTCAGATAGCAATCAAGCTCTATCTTTGCATACTTGCTGATTAGGGACACTGCATACAAATAGAGCCATAAACCCTTTGATGCTTTGTATGGTGTTGTTTCCTTTGTGTATCAGCATCCTCTTGAGGTACAATCATGTTAATTTTGATTGCCCTTGATTGGATTTCCCTAATGACTGATTTGTTGAACCTTTCTCGTGTATTTCTTGTCTATTTTGTATAAATGCTTAGAAAATGAGTATTTACACTCTGCTCATTGTGTGTGTGACCGAGAAAGAGAGAGAGAGAGAGAGAGAGAGAGAGAGAGAGAGAGAGAACGGACAGACAGACAGACAGGCAGGCAGGCAGACATATGTGACTGTATAGATAGGCAGGCATGCCATGGCTCATGTATGGAGATCAGAGAACAGCTCAGTGTTGGCTCGTATTTTCCACCCTGTTCTCACAAGGAGTCTCATTGCTGCTACATACGCTAAGCTAGCTGGCTTACAAAGATCACAGGGAGTTCCCGTGTTGGATGCCATGTCCTAGTGCTGGAGAAGCATCAGGATTGCAGACTTGTGCTACGAGCTCTGGGGATCTGAATGCAGGTCCTCATGTTTGTACAATAAGTGGTTTATCCACTGAGCCATCCCCGTGCTCCCAAACTCTGCTCATTTTTTAATTGCAATGTTTTTTAATTGGAGGTTTTTAAAAATCTCTAACACAAGATACATGATTTGCAAATATTTTAATCCATTCAATTGGACTGTCTTTTCACTTTATTTTGACTAGCTTTTAGCACAGTATTTTTAGCTTTTCAACACTGAATATTTTAATTTCTGGGAGGCCCGATAGATCCATTACTTTCCTTATACTGCTTAACCTAAGATCACAAAAGTTTATATGCATGATTCCTTTAAGGGGTTTATAGTTTCCCCTCTTACATATAGGTCTATGATCATCTGTGAATTAATCTTTATGTCTTGTGTGAGACAGAGGTCTGCTTCATTCTGCATGTGAATACTTAGTTAATTAGCAACGTATGTTGCTGAAAGATATTTTTAACATGCAAAATTTGGAGTTCCACACAAAGTAGTAGGGTACATATTGTGGGGGAAAACAGATGGTTCATTTACCTCACAGGCCTTTTTATACGCCTTCAGATTCGGCCTCACAACAAGTAATACAGTAAGAACCATAGAACAACCTTAGCAAATAAAACTAAAGTTGACAAGGTTGGGTGCCACTGCTCCCACCCCCTTGCTGTTGCTTCATACCAAGAAGTCAGAAGCTAAAGTATGCCTTCTGTACCCGTAGTAACAAATTAGTCATTTAACCAGGAGGTTGCCCAGTGAGGCCCTCTAAGCCAACTGGTGAACATAAGGGGTCCATTTTTCTGACTGCAAATAGGTATAACATTCATGGAAGGTAGACATGAAAGTTAGCCACCATTACCTGGAGATGGACTCCCATCCCTCAGCTATCATATAGATAAAAATTATTCCTAAGTCTAGCTACTTTGTCTAACTTGTCTTCTGAGACAGAACTCAAAGTTATTTCTAGGCCACTGTTTTATGAGTACTGTTGCTACTTGCAGAGCCTCTCATAGCTGCTTCCAGTACATTTCCTAGACACTGTGGAACACTTGCCAGGTATACGGAAACAGAATGAAAATATCCATTGCCTTTGATCTTGTTCATCTATTATAAAGCCTTTCTAAATTATTTCTCTGTTTAGGCATTTCTTTTAATCCAGAGCCACAGAGTAATTTCCACAGTATTGGCTTTGAGTATAATCCTGGTGGGTGTACCTGCAGGGAGTGTAGGAAGACTTGAGTGAATGGAGTCCTGAGGGAATGTGCATTATTGCTATGGGCATGGCCATGCTGAGATTCAAGGCTTCAGACCCATGAACATTAGGCAAAGATGTTTCCACACAAAGGCCAGGTCGAAGAGGGGTGTGGCAAAGCTCTTTTCGTGAGTTCAAGTATGAGTGTTTGTGAACAAATTGAAGTGTGCACAAACACTAGAAGCTGCAGCTTTTTCCTCCCACATATCTGCACCCTGTGACTGCTTGTCTACAGAGATGAGCTGACCATTCCTCTGCCCTCTCCCTAATAAACATGCTGAGGTTCTAGGTTGAAGTGATAGCAGAACCCCAGACAACACCAGAGTAACTGCATATGTCTGTACTTCCTTAATTCCTTCTCCTTCCCTAGTCAGAGTTTTAAGACCCAAGCTGCACAGGTCATGACATTTACCTCTGGCTACAACTCTTTACTAATGCCTGTTCATTTATGATATAAAAAGCTAACTTCCTTATGACAGAAGAACAAAAATCTTGCCTTTAAGTTGTAGCTTGCTTGTCTCATCATTAAAGGTTCAGTTTATAGTGCCCACTCCTCCCATTTGGTACTATGTTACAACACTAGGCATTTGCTCAATGTAGATAATATATTTCTTTTTTTTTTTTTTTTTTTTTTTTTTTTTATTTTATTTTATTTTATTTTTTTAATTTACATTCCAAATCACTTCCCCTTTCCCGTTTCCTCCCTCCCCGAAAGTCCCATAAGCCCCCTTCCCTCCCTCTTTTCTCCGTTCAACCCCCTCTCATTACTCTGTCCTGGCGTTCCCCTACATCCAGTCTTTCCAGGACCAGGGGTCTCTCCTTCCATCTTTTTAGAAATCTATTGATATGCTGATTGTGTCTAGGGTATTCTGAGATTCTGGGTCAATATCCCCTTATCAGTGACTTCATACCATGTGTGATCTTTTGTGATTGGGTTACCTCACTAAGGATGATATTTTCAAGTTCTGACCATTTGCCTAGGAATTTCGTGAATTCATTGTTTTTAATTGCAGAGTAGTATTCCATTGTGTAAATATACCACATCTTCTGAATCCATTCCTCCGTTGAGGGACATCTGGGTTCTTTCCAGCTTCTGGCTATTATAAATAAGGCTGCTATGAATATAGTGGAGCATGTGTCCTTATTGCATGCAGGTAAAGTCTCTGGGTATATGCCCAGGAGTGGTATAGCCGGATCCTCCGGAAGTGTCATGCCCAGTTTTCTGAGGAGCCGCCAGACTGCTTTCCAGAGTGGTTGTACCAGCCTGCAATTCCACCAGCAGTGGAGGAGTGTTAATATATTTCTATTGTGTCTGTCTAATCACTAATGTTCAAATAATGCTCGGAATTTTCTTTAAGAAGTTCATTCACAAGGTGAGGCCTGTGTTCCGCCTCAGGGTTCTATAATGTTTGCAAACTATCTTTACATGAATTCTATCTTCTGCTAGTTAAAAAGACCCCAAATGCACACCCTTTATCCTTAGTACACTGAATTGGGCCTCAAATATTATCTAGTGGGGCTGATCTAATCATCTGTGCCTTTGAAAGAGAACATGAAGGAGACGAAAGGAAAAGTCAGAAACACGAGGCATGAAAAAGGTGAGAAGACCTATGTGGTCCTCCAGCTGGACAGCAGTTACCCAGGTTCTGGGCTGTCTGTCCTACAAACACAGGACACTTGGCGTGGCTCAAAAGCAGGCGTTCTTTCCAGGTCCCCACACCACTGCTGATCCCAAATAGCACACACATTTTCACAGCCAGCCAGATTAACCTATCTTACGCACAACTGTAGTATTGAGAGAGACTAAATTCACATTTGTTATAATTTGTTATGTATCATGAAAAATATAAATTCTAGCGGACTGTTTACCTACACACAACATGCCTTGAAATACATAATGTGCTTTTCCTTCTGTTGTTCAAATATTGTTTCAAGAACCCAGAGACAATGGACACTCTGTCTCTCCACTGGAAAGAACTATAAAATCTACAGGGAGAGTTATTTTGAAGATTCTGAAAATCAAAGGTAAATAAAAGAAAAAAAATATAGAATTCAAGCCGAGTGTGGTGGAGCACGCCTTTAATCCCAGCACTCAGGAGGCAGAGGCAGAGCTCTGTGAGGTTGAGGTCAGCCTGGTCTACAAAATGAGCTCTAGGACAGCCAGGGTGATTATACAGAGAAACTCTGTATTTAATCCTAACATTATGAAAGTGGTGCTAAGTATGTTCTTGTACTCTCCCTTCACCATTGGCTTGGAAGAGCAGCAGCCTCAAATCCTGATATGACTGTCACATGCAAACAGAGGGGCATAGCGGAAACACTTCTATCCTAGGTTCCAGAAGGACTATGGGAAATTCCTTTCTTTTCTGTATTCCAGAAAACAAAAGAGAAGTCACTCCTGAAATGATTTTATGGAACCATCACTCTTCATGTCAAAAACCTGTGACAGAATAAGAAACTCATACCAATGTCTCTCAGCACCAGAAACACAAAAACTCACATTCAAGAGCCAGTAAGATGGCTTAGTGGGTCAAGACACCTTCTGTCAAACCTGACAAAGAGAGAGATGTGACTCCTGCAAGTTGTTCTCTGACCTCCATATGCACATGTGCATGCAATACACACACACACACACACACACACACACACACACACACACACACACACAAACTATAATAAAACATTTTAAAAAAATCTTCAACAAAGTAAGGTTTATTTGGGAACTGCATGGTGGGATTAACTAATATAAAATTATTAATATTTTAGAAAGAAAAAGATCAACTGATGAAGAAAAACTGGAAAAATCCAATATCAACACAAAATAAGAACTGCTAAGTAAGATATCAACAGAGAGTAATATTTTTCTCTGATGTCATATACAGTATGTCTCCAGTTGGCATTATAGGAAAGATGAAATGCTTTTCCCATGAGATCAGGAATAGGTAAAGATGTCCATTCTTAGTACACATAGCATCATATTGGAAACTATAGTCAAAATAAGGGGAGAAAAAGAAAAGGTATGCAGACTGGAAAGGGAAAAAGTAAAAGAATGCTTCTCTGTAGATGACATGATTGTTCTATGCTGAAATCTAATGTGAGAAGCTGGGCACAGCTATGTGTGACCATACCCTTAGCACTGAAGTGTGGGAACAGGCAGGTCTCCAGAGCTAGCCTAGGCAAAAATGCCCCCTGGCATGCATGTCACAAAGCTGGTTATGGCAGTGCATATTGTAGTCTCCGCACAGGGAGGTGGAAACAGAAGCATCCTGGCTCTCTAGAATGAAGGCTGTCTAGTATAGCTGAACTGGCAAGGTCCAGGTTCTGTGACAGACATTGTCGTAGAAAACAATGTGGGGAGTGACTGAGGAAGACACCTGTGACCTCCACATGTACCTGCATGCATAACTAGCACTCACTCAAGTCGACATACATATATAGAGAGATTTGGAATGGTGTGTGGGTGTGGGGGGGTGTGCTTCAGTGATAACAGAATGCAGAGAGCGTACAAATATTGCCAAATGATTTCTAAAAAAGAAAAAAAATGGGAGAAAGAGTTTTATCATCAAGTATTGTTGGACATGTATATAAAAAGAAAAGAGAACTTTGACCTCAACCTCATTAAAAAACTAGCCTAAAATGTGTAATGGATTTAATAATGAGGTTTAATTAGAAAATCTCCCCGTAGATGGTACAAAAAAATCATGATTCACAGTTTTAAAAAATCATAAAATAAATTAAAATTTATTAAGTTTTAAATTTAATAAACAAAATCCCAAAATTAAATTTATTAAAATATTATGTGTAATGCCTAAAAGGTAATGTAAGAGAACGGCTGAATAATATGTGGTGGTAAGAGGAGTATGTGGCTCTGTGTAAGAGGGTTATGTGGTTATATCTTAATAAACTTTATGAACCTGTAAGACAAAAAGGCAATTCTGTTGCATATTAATGAAAAATAGTTCAATGACTAATGAGCATCAGATGGGTATCAGGACAGATTTACTCCCTCTGTTTCATTATCTGAGTTTCGTGTGTGTGTGTGTGTGTGTGTGTGTGTGTGTGTGTGTGTGTATGTGTATCTCACAAAGGCTAATAAAATGAGTTTAAATGAACTTATGGCTTTGGGAGGTAGGAGAAGTCCATGTTAGACGCGAGGGTTAGCTTACTGCACAGTAAGTCTGACTCCTTCTATACAGTGTCTCCTGATGGTTTCAGTGTAGTTTTCAAGTTAAGCTTCTACTCCTCCCAGAATTCGCACAATAATCTGGTCCAACATCGACTCTGAACCATAAGTTATAAGTGGCCCCTTTTTATAATCTGAGAATGATGGGATATCATTTCTAAATGTTAGCAGAATCATAGGGTCAGTATCAAATTTATTAAGATTAAAGGAAGTAACAGATAAAAACGAAGAGCTTTAAACCTAAGCCAGAAGAATACACATGGAGGACCCATGGCTCCAGATGCATATGTAGCAGAGGACAGGCTCTTGGTCCTGAGAAGGCTAAATGCCCCAGTATAGGGGAATGCTAGGACAGGAAAGTGGGAGTGGGTGGATTGGTGAGCAGGGGGAGGGGGGATGGGTTAGGGGATTTTCGGGGGAGGGACCAGGAAAGGGGCCAACATTTGAAATGTAAATAAAGAATATATATCTAATAATAATAAAAAAAGAGTAACTGCAAAAGAAAAATGCAGAGCACAGGTCACTTTGGTGGGATCCTAAATGAGCAGTCTTTCACACATTGTGATCATATTCCAAAATACATCTTAAATGTAGGCTCCTGTTAATCAGTAGAATTCAAATTCTGATTAATTCAGAAAATGAAATGTATACCAAAAATGTAGTAATTTTGGCAATATTCAACTATATATGCATCTGCGTTGTATTATTGACCTTATTTTACTGAATATGACTCTTGAATGCTCGGGAATTAAAGTCATTTCCTTAAGCAGATGAAAGGATGGACTGCGGTATTTATTAAAAAATAGTAGTACAAAAGTGAAAAGGCAAGAACAGCTTCCTTTCTTATGTTTTGTAAGATGCTCCAGGAGATTAACACTGTGTATATGGTTAGCTGGGCCTTGATGCAGGCAGAAGCAGGGCTCTCTGAGCAGGTCACACCATGCTCCCTTACCGGGGGAATCTCTTAAAGCCTCAGTGAAGCCAGAAGCACAGACTCCTCAGAATATGAAAACAATTTTAGGTTTGCTTTTGTTTCTTAGTCGTGTCTCTTGAGTGAGAAGTGTGGCTTAATGCTGATTTCTGAGTGGCTGCCCCTCAGCAATGTGTGACTGCAAGTGCTTGCTGTCCCTGACACTGGTCTCCTTCCTATGGAGTTATGTCCAAGTTGTTCTGTATATGCCACATCTTCAATCTCTGGATGATGACAAATTTGGTGTCACAAGTAAACCCTCTTAGTAACTGAATACAATTGATCAAAGTTTTTAGGGAGTCTGAAATTCCAGAGATCTAGATATAGCATAAGATAATGGTAGTGCTAGGTTTCTAAGAAGAAACAAGGAGACATTTAAAACACTAAAATTATTCATGTTTGAAAATTTATGCTTATATGTAGTGCACAATGCCTTTCAGCCACCAGAGTCCCTTGACTCTGCTCCCCACAGGGAAAGTGTAGATCCACTCTGCTTGAAAAATACATGTTATTGTACATGTAGACAATATTTCTGGGGCAGTCCCCTTTGGGTATGTTGGACAGAGGTGGAAAGAAGAAAAGCATGGTGAAATGAGTATCCACAGCACTATGCCTTTCTAGGATCAGCTTCCTTAAGGAACCAGAACCTCACAGCAGATGAGCAGGATCATAAATCAACTAGCACACTTGCTAGAGTTAGGCTCATCAGCACGTGGGAATTCTTCCAATGACATCACAAATGTTCTGCTTCTCATTCAACACATTTGCACTGATAGCTATACTACCAAGTGTCAATAGACTTTCATATCCTTAAGCTAGCCAGATTTGTGTGTGTGTGTGTGTGTGTGTGTGTGTGTGTATGAAAATTAGTGCCTTCATGAAAAATATTTTCAGGTTTATAAGGACAAGGAGAATATTTTCAGAAATTGGAAAACTATTTTTAAGTGTGCTAAGTTCAAACATAGAAAAATAAAAATTGAGCCATCCACTTTTTCCATTCAAATTGATAAAATAAAGTAACTTAAAATAAAAACTAAAATAGAAACAAATAAAAACATGAAAGAAACAGACTCAGAAGTTTCTTTGATGGAGACACAGCAGAGAATTATACAGAACAATACTGCACAGGAACTACAGAGCTAGAATCAGCCTGTGAATGTGGCCTTTAGTCCAATTATCAGATTCTTAGACTTGAGAGTTTTGAATTTTTTTTCATAATTCTTACTGTACTGTAATAAACTATTTTCAAAGTTTAGATTTTAGGAAAATGTAGCAATAGAATGTCCCAGCTGAGTCATCTTGTCTGCGGATCCAGTTTCTTACCAAGCCTGGAACATATTTTGTATCGTTAAGTTACTAAATAAACCTGAGGCTGCCAATTATTAGATCCTAATTACCCTTCCAAACTTTCTGAAGAGCTACCAGGAAGCCGACTGATGGAGACTAGCCTGCCACAGAGAGACCCTGCAGTTATTTCATGCAGCTGTCACCCTACAAGGTGACCTCACAGGGAAAGGAGAAGAATCATATTGCAGCAGTGAGAACAGAGTGGGAATTTAAGCCCCAGAGGTGACTCTCCTCAGTTGATGGTAATGCACACCTTGTGGGGGACCAAACATCAACTGGAAAAGTTTCCTGAAAACGGTTCCAGCTATTTTCTCATTTAAAATGTTCCAACTTGACTTGAAGCACTAGTCATCATATTACTTACATTTATGATGTATTATGAAATCTCTTACCAAAACCCCAATGGGTTCAATATGGCTTGTTATACTCAAATCATAACATCATGAAGGAAAGCTTCTTTGCTAAGTGTTTCTTCCTTTGGAATTTTATTTGTAAAAGACACTATTTTATTTTAGGCAAGCAAAGCTCAGTTGGGAACCAGTGCACCTGGGTGGCTGTGCACACAAGGACAGTGCTGTCCCCAGTCCTACCGTAGGGGTACGTACAAAACACAGAACTAACAAATGTACCATCCAGCTTAACTTCCTGCATAATTTCAATAAAATCTTTCCAATAAAATACATTTTCCTCTTATTATTGGGTCACATACATTCTCACTCAATAGTTCAAATTCTGATTTTTGATACAGCATTCAAAACATAATCCTAATGACAGTGGACAATGGAGATTGGGTAGTCAGATGAGACCTGGAAACCTAGAAAGCTGCTGATAGCAGTGAAATCAGTGTGCTCTCGCTGAAGGTCTTTAGCAGTGGCAGACCTGAGCACTTTAGTAAAAGTGGGGTTGGATAAGTTGTGTTCATCATGTTGCTGGCAATCTCAACATCAATCAGTAGCACTCTTTGGTGCTTTCACTGTAATCTGGTACCATCACTATTGTAACATTTATTTAGCTGTATATCTTTATGACCAAGCACTGTCTTTTTAGATGCTTCCTTGGCCTACCTCAAACCACGGCATAGACGTTACAGTGAGAAGATGACTGCGCTAGTTTTCTAACATGGATGAGTTGCACTAAGCTCATTTAGTGAGTATCTCTCCTCAAAGAAGTACCCATATAAGGCGTGATTGTTAATTTGGGTTGTCAATCTGATTAGAGGCCTACTGATGTACACTCTGGGGAGCTTCCATGAGGGTATTTCTGGGGAGGTTTAACTGAGTGATGAGAAGAATGTGTGGAGAACTGCTGCAGATGTGAGCAGCACTCCCCATGGACAGGGCGGGGTATGGGGTTTGCAGGGAATAAGAAGGGTAAAGAGAAAGTCACAGACAGCGTCCCATCACCACAGTCAGGAGCTGCTCCTGCGGTCATGCCAGCCTGGCCAGACAGACCACCAGCCAAGGTAAACCTCTCCTTCCTGAACTTAGTCTGTCAGCGTCAGGTATTCTGTCTCTGTGGCAAGAAAAGAAACTAATCTGGGGCTAAACATATCACGTGTTCCAGGAATAATTGCAGTTTCTTTGGTGCCTACTCCTTGTTTCTTTTGCGCTTCTCAATGGTGATATATATTCACATCCTTGGAAACAATGTATAGATCATTCTGGAGAGATCCATTGCTTTGAGGTAACCTTAGTGAAGTTTCTGTTATCAATCTGCTTGTGAAGAAGGAGCAGTCACTGGGATCAGAGCGAGTGCACAGGCCAGGACCAGAACCAGAGGACACAAGCAGACTGCAATGGACAGGGTTGTTGGGGTGGGTGGGTGGAATCAAGAGGACAAGGGGAGGCAGAAACATGGATCTTTGAGAGAGCGAGCATCAGGATTCAAAACATCAAGAAAGGATTCTACTGTCAAATGTGATGATCAGTCAAAGGGGTAGGCTCAAATTAATACCATGCAATGCCATCAAACTGGTCATCATTGGGATGAGAGAGATACTTTTGAAATGGAGAAGTAAGGAAAATGAATTATTCTGCTTTTTGATGACTGATACTATAGTGTAACCAAACAGTAGGTGAGAGACTGTTTCTCTTTACAACACTTTGACAGCTAATAAATATATCAAACAGAAATGCAAGAACTAGGGAACTTGTATTTATAACCTCTCAAGAATTTAGGCATTGAGGATCAGTGACTGCAAACATCATACAAAGATCTCATTAGATAACATTTGCATCTTGACAGAATGTAATAAAAGCTCCTACAACACTCTCACTTGAACAAGCAAACAGGAATCAAATTAAATAATAAACAAACAAAACCCAATTTATATTAGGAACCACAGAAGAAGGGGAGAAGAGGGCAGGGAGAGGTGAGGAGGTTTGATTGATAAACAGAGGGAAGTGGAAGGATGCTAAGATTCCTGAACCTGGCTGGAGAGGCTAATCTAGGACAAGGAAAGAAACTGTGAAGGGAGATTCAGAGGTATGCTGTTCTGAAGCTGCCAAGGAGGGCACACAGTACAAGCCTGCACAGGGAAGCAGTGAGCACAGTGCAGGCCCCTTCAAAGGACTTGAATAAAAGAATGACTGAATGAGAGATGATAGCTTAGTGGTGAGAGGACACAGGAACTATGCCCTCAGCATTAGGAGTTTTAAAGAAATCTCAGCACTACAAGAAGGGAAGGGAAGAACAAGGGGAAGGGGAGAACAGTGACTTGATTTGAAGAGAGTACGTTCCGTTACTGAAACATACTCATTAGGCAGATGGAGAGGCAGTCTTAGAATTGGATAATAAGTCAAAACTACAGTGGGACATTAATAAGTTGTTCATATAAAAGAGGTAGCTGAGGTTACTGTACAGAGATAAGAAGACCTGGGATTGTGCTCCTGGGAAGCTGCAGGCTCGAGTAAGGGAGATGTGTAAGCAGAGGTTAGAAGCTGGTTCCTGTTTCTTTTATCTTCCTCCATAGCCTAGGCTCTGTGCCCTGCTGCTCTTATTCTTTTTCATAGGGAAATCAATTCTGACACAATGACTGCTCCATACTGACATCACAGCTGCTGGGATTACCTCACCATCCCCACAAGCTGTGTCTGCACTTTTGAGGCCCTATTATTGATCCACTTAGCAGAGAGCCACTGTGAGCCCTTCAAAGAGAATTTATACTCCTTTCCTCTCATGTGCATTACTGATTCTATACAAAAAAAATCTGGTACTAAAAGCAACTTCTTGAAATAAAAAGGTAAAAGGTTTATTTAAAAGTCACTTTGTTTCTTCATGTACATATGCACAATTTTGGTTAACTCTTCCCCTTCTCTGCCTTTCCCCATCACTATTATCTGCTTGAACCTTTCCAACCCCAGTATCTCCCTGTGCTACTTTCCTCTACTTTCCCTGTAATTTACTAGCCCCCTTCCAAAATGCATTCATTGCCAACCCAAGGAAGAATTATACTAAAAGGAGAAAGAACAACAGGTGTGATATGAAAGAACTGGGAAGAGGAAACTACCTAGAACTAAAGGTTTGAGTGGGGGTTGGGATTGTATAAATGTAGGGCAGGGAATAGACTAACCAAAATTAAGGCTGTATGAGGAACATGAATTCTACTAATAAGCTAATCAAGGCATGCTCTTCACTGCCCGTCATAACTAGATCCTACTTCTAAAGACACCAACACTTCTGTTGCAGGACACAGGCAAATCAGTTGTGAACTGATTAAAGCACGGTATCCCTGCAGGTTAGCTTTAATACAGCGCTAGAGTGCTCTCCCAGTTGCTGGAGGAGAGAAGGCACCCGTGGTCTCACCCAGGCTGGACACTATAGACTACAACGATGACCCATATAAACATCACATACCTACTGGTACAGTAGTTGAAGACTGTTTATGGGAATAATAACCTCTCTCTTGATTAGATTTGAGGTCTGCTTTAGAGAAGGGAATTCATGCCTGATACTACAAACACAGTAAAAAACAAAACAAACAAACCAACTAAATCATGGCTGGGGAAATCCTAGCCCTGAGGGAGAGCCTATTTATGTGGCTTTGCTAAATGGCTGGCCACATTGTCAAGCTCCCTTCTAAATATTTATGTTTACATCAACAGACTTGTGCAGCTCTCAACTGCGTTAGTGAAGCTTCTTACTGAAGAGGGTAGTGGTTAATGCAGGGAGGCATTGCTATTCAACATGCTGAAAATAAGCCACTATGAATGCTCACTCAGCCACAGAATGGAGCATCTATCAAGCGTCCCCTGGTTTAGAGACATTAAGATGAGAGGGCTGGAAAAAATGTAAGGGTGAGAGGGCGGGGAGGAGCCCTGTGACACACTGACCTCCACACATGGCTAAGACACATAGGATCTCACCACTGCTTGTCACCTAGACAAGATCTATCTTGACATTATCAAGAGTGAACATTCTAGCAAGAAATGGGGAGAGGCTCCCAGTGCCCACACTCCCAGCTAAAGCAGTTGATGGTTACTGGGGAAAGATTCACGTTTCCTTTGGCAGGAGCATTGGTAAGCTGAATGTGCCCACTGGACGATTCCCAGCTCCTGCACACATGGGGAGCACTGACTGGACATGGAGTTGGGATGGAAGTAAACAGCACACATTGCATACATGGACACAGCTTTCAAAAATGAATCTCTCTTGTTAAAAATCAAGGATATGATGAATGAGGTATATTAATTATCAATGAATAATAAACCAGAACTACTCAGGAATGGTGTCCCACTTTGACACTTTGTTCTTTGTGCCACTTAGATGTCACTTCATGGCTAAACTGACAATTTATTTTATTTATTATTATTATTATTATTATTATTATTATTATTATTATTGTGTGTGTGTATATGTGTGTGTGTGTGTGTGCAAAAGATCAGTGGAAAAAAAATCCCAGAGAGCCACATGTCCTTACAAATGACCTGGAGTTAATTAGAAAAGTCTGCATTCTGACCAGGTCTGCTCACATGTCAGCTCTGGTTAAATTAAAAAGAAAATCATTTCAAAGTTAAGAATGACTATGGTTAACAAACTTTGAACTGGGCTCACATAAACACATTCCTGTGTGTGTGTGTGTGTGTGTGTGTGTGTGTGTGTGTGTGTGTGTGTGTGTGTGTGTGTGATGTCACCATGAACACTCCACAGCTAAGTGTGAGTTTGCAAGAAGAATGAGTGGCTTTTCAATATAAGAAATATCTGATCTAACACTATTTTTTTTTCTCTGTAGGCCAACTGTCCTGGGAACAGGTGGCTCTGCTTTCAGTTAAAGAGGATAACATGCCAGTGTGAGGCCTGGATTAGTTCACCTTCTCACAGGGAACTTTCCTCGGTTGGGAATGGATTTATTATGGCTTCACACATGGAATAGAGCTCATGTCAGTGGAGGGCAGTGAGACATCATACGATTCAAATTAACCTGCTGTGGACTGTTCTGCGGGGCTTAGATTGTGTATTAAAATGACGACATTTTAAAAGCAGGTTGAAAGAATCCAGGAGAGTTGAGCTGCAATGGCTGCAATTTGTTCCAACTAATCTCTCACCTGCTGGAAACACTGCTCCAGAGTTTGTGGTAGCTGCTGTTCTGTGGGTTTCACCAAGCCGCTGACCTTGCTAATGGGCACTGTTTGCCTCTGAGGAAGGAGGTGGGGCTTGGAAAGACTTTTGAGGTGCTTGTGATATGGAGGATAGCATCTATCACACACCTAAGGTACTATTAAAAGAATACACAAAAATAATGGGTTCTCAACAACTCAGGATCATTTTTACAAATTTAAATGCTGAAGGACAGTATTGGCTAAAGGACAGCCATCTTATTGAGAAAAAACAAGCCTCAAAATGGATCTGAAAGGATAAATCCAAGAGCAACTATGTTTATATCCTTTGAGGGAATTTACAGGGTAGGCACTTAAAATCAGTGTTCCCTCTACATTTTAGGACCCTAATTTTTACTGTTACCCAGCCCAGAAAACAAGCAAAAAGGAAATAGAAATACACAGTTTAAAGATGTAGCAGGAAGCATTCTTTGATAATGGCTGATGTACACACAGATTTAAAAACCTAACTTAAAAAGATGTCAATGCTAGCACTGATGTTGACAATAAAGTTAGAAGTATTATTTGCTTTACTTGGTCTTATCTGTGATGCTACTTCTTTCAAAGGGAAGAAATGGTCGTAGAGAACATTGTAAACTGCCGTAGTTAGCTAGCACAAATTTTACTCCTGTTAACAGTCTACTACCTACTAATAGTACAACTAAACCCCAAACCCTATAATTTTATTGAGTTGCAAATATGTACATCACAATGTATTCTTTATATGTGTAAAGATTTTTAAGTGCCTTGTGATTTTCTTTCAATTAATCCTACTATTTGCTACAGCTTTGTGAACTCTTAATTGTGATGAGACAGTGAAGGAAATAAAATACTTCAGTGGGTTACTACCTACGTGTGAGCTGGAGCTGACATTTCCCACTGCAAGCAAGATTTTGGCTCAGTAAATTGTGAAGTAGCTCAATTGTTAGGCTAGTGTTTTAGAAGGAATGTCACAGAGCTGACAAATGATTCCAACTAAGCTTCTCTTAATACAAGATGAACAGACCAATCATAATCTGAATTGTAAGATAAAACTGAAAGGTTGCCTAAAAAGACACCTGAGCATAAGTGAGAAGCAAGAAGTAACCCCAAATGCCTGCTTCTCTTCTGGCAGCTGATCCCATGCTACCTTCTCTGCGCTAGCATCCTGGGCCTGCAAGGGAACAGCTCTGTAATCAGGAGATACCCAGCGACTGCTGCCATAGGGGAGACAGGCACCACAGCTTCATTGGCAGATAGATGTTCTTTACTTTCTCCTTAGTGGACATAAAATGTTATTTTTCCCTACAACTGGTTGTGTTTGGATTCAATAAAATCTGGTATTTCTCATTTACTAGGGAAGTGGGATTCCCACTCTACAGTCCGCTGCCTCACAGACTTTCCCAGCACTAGCTTGCCCTTGTCTTGTCAGTCCCTAAGATCACATCTACATATTTACTATGGACAATATCAGTCCTTTACACTACCACTGAAGAGATGTGATACAGAACTGAAACCAGCAAGGCAGTTCCAGGGTTAACTCAGTTCAGACATTAGGACTGCCTTTCTTCTTTAGCTACCACTATGCAGAAATGACTGACAGGCTTCAGCACACACATTCAGCATGGTCTGTGTAGGGGTAGTGTCTCTTATCAAAACTCCCTCCTTTTAATTGTTACTGGAGAGTTAAGGAAAGTCTGATGTCCTTGTTTTAAAATTCTTATGAAAAAACCAATATTCCTTTGACAACGAATATATTCTGAAGCCATGTGAGTATAACAAAAGTGAAATTAAATATAGTCAGTTTTAGCAAGCAAAGACTACACCAAGGGGGTCAGAACAAGAGAGAGCAAGTAGATGAAGGGGTTAAAAGAGAGCCTGTAAGAGGAGTAGGAGACAGTGAAGGAAACTCTTACCTAGCCATGCTGATTAGCCTTGTCTAATGGAAGATCAACTCTTCAGAGTCATGAAGCCCTACTGTTTGAACATCTATCCCTGCAACTTCAGCTAATTTTCTTTATGTTTCAATCTTAGTCTCCTCACTTATAGAAAGGGAGAGTAAGAGTAGCTAACCCTTGACTCTTTAGAAGTATGTGAAGGTTTGATATTGAGCTATCTACCTACAACTTGGTGCTTACTGTATCTCAACCCCTTGATGCATTTGAAGTGGGCTTATCTATGCATGCTCCTTTATATATGTCTCATCCATTATCCATAAACAGTAAGAAAACTGAACAGAAAATTTCAATTCCTTTAAGAGCATATAGATGATTAAGAGAAAAAGCAAAAATCAGTGTACAAGGTCTTCAGTTTCCAGACAATTACTCCTGAACAGGTAGGCACTTTCTGTCAATACAGACATACTGCTCACTCACATTCACATTGGCTTTCCCATTTTTAGGATGAGCAGTCTAAAGAGAGTACACTTTTGGAAAACAGGCCAACTATTCATTGTGTGGCAAGGGAGTCAACCTTACTGACAGATCTGATAGGCATGTTTCTATGTTCACACAGGGAAGAGAGGTGCTCCATTATGATTCCATACCTGGTCCATTAAGAAAGTCTTTGATGTGTAGTGTGACGAGAGAAGGTGGGATCCCACTTTTACTGTCTGTCTCTCCAGGCACTGTCTGCAGCCATACCACGTTATAGTCAGAAGCTTCAGGAAGAGTCTTCCCAGGATCTATGTAACAAATTAAAATGAAAAACACTGATCGCACCACAAACATCTCAGTTTGGTATATGAATCTGTGTGGATAAATAAGATCAGAGGAAGGTTCATCTGTTTTATGTAGATGTCATTACTTCCTTTAATTGCACACATGTGGTGTGTACATATGTATCAAACAGGGTAAGCTAAGTGTTCAAGGTGGGGTGATAAACAGACCGGAACTAGACCAAAGTAATCTAAAATTAAGCCACACTGTCTTTGTGTGAAGGTAAGGCCTGCATGCTGAGCTGCTGGGAGCTAACAAGGTGGATCTTTCTTCACACACAATACCTGAAACAAAGAAGAAACTGGCAAGCTTGTCAGCTTAAAAAAGAGGCTCATCATGGTCAAAGGATGCAGTGGATTGGAACTACTCCAGGGTTAATCTGATCTGTTTCAGAGGTTTTCTGACACTATAATCAGTTTTTACTGCTATGCTTTTGAAGTTGCTGTCCGTAGCTTTCCATAACCTTCTTGAATGATAAAGTTTGGTCAGTCTTTTACGAGTTCTAATTATGAATACCACTTCAGGCTTTTTTCTATTTCAACATTTTTTTTTCATTTTATATTATGTACTTTAATTTTTTCTTTGTAACATTACATGTCCTTTAAGAATAATTTGGATTAATGTCAAAGAATTTGCTTTAAAGGTTTGGAAAACTATAGTTTTTTTTATTTATATAACTTTAAATAAAAAGGAATGGTGTATGTTGGCAAATAATGTAATAGACTTTAAAAATTTCATTATTCAGTATTTCTTCGGTTTCATGATTGTTTTATTCTGTCTTTTAATGTACTTTAAATGCCATTTTATTAGGGATTTTCTTGCCATAGAATCCATCTATCTGATTTTCAGGCTATCTGAAATGTGTTACTAAAGCATTATTTATTTTAGGCTTTATTGACTGGCTTACTTTCAAGAATAGCATTTACATACAGTATATTATATTCAACATATGGTTATATAGTATTACTGTCATATGTGAACTGGGCATATAAATTCTGCCTTGGAATTTGTGTTTTTTGACCTTATCATGTGATCCTTATAAAATTTGGCACATATGAACCTTTATGTTATTTCAAAGCAAATACTGAAAGCGATTGGTTGTGACGTTCAGTGTATGTGGTAAAGATCAAACACTAAGCTGGTGGATGCTTCCCTCTTTTGACTGGTGACTTTAAAGCAGTGGGATATGCGGAGTAGGCCCCCTACAGTAACAATACATTATTCTCTATTTCAAATACAACAGCCAGCTCTTGTGAAAACATGATAACCTTCTGTTGCTGGAAGACTCAAGTCATTTTGCAGGAGCTATGCAAGACACTGGGACCTGAATGTCTCTTCTCAGAGTATCACCTCTCTATACATCATCAAAAGTGATCTTATCAAGTAAATACTTCCTGCTAGATCTAGATAAGTAGACACTTTTTACTTTGAAGAAAAAATAATCAGGCAGTGAATATGACGCGCTAACAGATGCAAGTAAAAGATTCACAATGAATGGAAATCTATGAGATTGCTGCTGAAACATGAATCTGAGGTACAGAACAACGTGGAAGAGAACAACTCACAGGAGGCAGAATCTGTGCACTGCCCATTTGCAGGAAGCTGGATGTTCATTGTACTTACGGCATCTACAAGTCGCAGTCCATTTTCTATGCTTTCTAGAAGTCAGGATTTTGAGTAGCAGGTCAATGCAGACTGTGAGAGGGTAACACATTAACTAACACCTAGATCACAATCAAGACTGACAGTGACAGGAAGACCTGAGAAGCAGACAGCAAGTTTCTAACATGTGCAACACCGATAGGAGATGGCACCCATGTCTGGAAAGGGAGCAGACAGTATGGCTACCACTGGACAGAACTGCTGAGACTTATATAAACCTGAAGGGCACCAGATCTCAGCAGTCACCAATCAGAGTTCCAAGTAGAAATCCTCACAGTCTAAGCTTGACCAGCCCTAGGACATCTGAACACTGTTTTCATGGTCTCGGGGGAAGGCATCCACTCCTCTAGTACTGGAGGCCTTTTTGGAGGTTTTTAAATATGAAATCATTTGAGACAGAAAGCTAAATTTAGAGATTAATTCCCCCAAATGGATATATGTATACACACTCACACCCACTGAAAATCAGGTTATCTCCAGGGTTCTTTTCTGACAGACTTCTAGGAACCAATGTTTGCTCTTAGTATGCTGGCTGTCTTTCAACTGCATCGCAGTGCTTTGTGTATGCATATATCATTTAACAGATGTAGGAAAGAAGATTGACTTTCAAATATGTGTTTTTAGGTAACTATGAATCTGTCTTCCTTTTTAACTCTTCACTGTTTAATTCTTCTGAAGCGTACTTAAGATAAGCAGGCAGGTCTACACATCTTTACTGTCCATGGAGATAGATGAGATAAAACAAGGAATACAAATCTTCATTAATTGAAGTAGACAAAAGATGACTAATATGGTAAGGGGGATGGAGGGGAAATGGCTACTCCCACATGTGGTAGACATGACTGAACATGCAGTGTTTTGGTATAGACGGAGAGACCTCAAAGAATTTTTCATTCAATCTTTAAATATCCATGCCCTTGGAATCAGATGTGACATATGTAGTTCTCTACACTTTTACAGAAACATTTAAAAACACACAGATTAATATTCAAGGAAGTTGACTCCATGATAATCTGAAGCAATACAAATTCAGGGAAAACCAAATATCCACTTAAAGGGAAGTAAAATAATTTGTGACAACACTACACGCTGCACAGAACTCTAAGCCACTGCTGAAAACAGCAGAGAATATTGCACACACCACTATAGAAAGCCTTAAAGTGCACTATTCAGTTAATAGATCCGAAAAACAGGAACTAGGTTTAGTAAATAAAAATAAGATCCCCTTCCCGCATACAAACATAATTCTCCCTCTCTCTCCTCTCCTCAGACAGGGTCACAGTGGGGACTATTCAAGACCTTACTAGGTAGAGCACACTGGCCTGGTCAGCCTGCCCCTGCCTCCTGCCTGCTGGGATCAGAGGTACTTACCACAACACTGCACACCTGGCTATTTACTCATTATTTATTTATTTATTTATGGTACTAGAAGATGACTGATTATTTGTGAGAAAAGCTTATGCACATGATGATACAAGAAACTATAAGTATTCAGGACATAGGACAAAATTGAATTCTTTACCAAAGAAGTTCAAAAGGTAACAGGATTGGAAAAGGAACACTAGTTCTGAAAATGTGTCTGCATGCTTTCCAGCCTGGGAAGGTTTGCTGCAGTACCTCTAAGGGCAGAAGGTGGAAGGTCTAGCCATCTTAAACCCTGGTAAGCAACCAGCTCTGGGCAATCCCAGGGTCCTAAGTAGGCAGAGTAAACGCAGAGCCGGAATTAGAAGTTAAAACAACTATAAAAATCTAGGAAGCCAGCACTTTGGTGACAAAATCTTAACAAAATATTTGTATAACTGGGTTTAAAAGTGTTCATGGACTTATAAGGTTGGCAGAATAAGTGAATTTACAAATATCCAAAGCATGTAAGTTTAGAGCTGACGGCTACTGAGTGTAGAATAGGACTCTGCTATGGCCTCTCTGAGCCTGAGCAAAAAAGGATCTGTGAATTCTTGAGCACTGTCTAACTCTAAGTCAGATCATGCTCTAATGACTACATGGTGAAGGGGGGCTGTCTTCAATTTTGTTTCTCCTAAGTTCTATCATCAGGACTAGACACTGAGAAGTGCATTACACATTCTTCAAGGTCCATATACCTGGGAAAGTAGCTGATGAACTAAGATTAAAGGAGCTTGTAAAGATCATATAAACACAGTGACAGTCAGAGACAGCTGTTTCACAGTGGAGGCTCCCCCAGGCTGATGCATATGTAGTAAACACTTAGTTACTCAAGTATTGGAAGCTCTCAAATGGATAATCTCCTGGTGTAGATGACTGCATTTAACTTTTTGTTGCTAAGCCTAAGAAAACAGGGAAAGTTGTTCTTTATGAGAAACTGTGGGTGGGAAATAAGAAAGAAAGGTAACTAAATGCTCACAGACACGTCTATTCATGATGAGAACTCACTTCAGAGAGCGACAAAATTGTAACATTTACTTTCCTTTTGGGAAGACTTGTGGAAAGAAAATTCTTTATTCTATCATTCCAAAATATCCAAAGAGAACAATCCAGAAAGCCTCCTTTTAATAAATATGAAAACCTCAAAAGCTAGTCACAGGTTAATCAGAACCATGGCCCTCAGAATGTTGAACATGAGGCTTGTCTGTGTTGAAAGATGGCTTTTCATTCCTTCAAAGAAACTCTTACTTCCTTAGCTAACTGGAAATATTTCCAATGAACCTGAAGACAGCCATGTTGGAAAATGCTGGTATTATTTTTAATCACTAATAGTCACAATAAATATATTTTTGGTTAATATCAATTGTATAAAATAAGACATGATAATTCAGAATAGGTGTAGAAATAATTATCCAAAAGTTCTTTGAAACTACTTATAAAATATGTGTTTGCCAAGCTCACATAATACACTAAATACTATTTTAGAAGCTTTATTAGTTACTCTGCTTTGTCCCACCCGAGGAAAGAAGGTATATTTCTGTCATAACAAAGTTGAATTTTTACATAGGTCTTAAAAGGAAACATGTTTCTTTTTGTTACAGAACTTGGTGTTGTTTCCTCCTTTGAGAATGACATAGCCTTGAACAGATGCTGAGATCCAGGTATTGTACAGTAGGCACTTTTAAATGCTACCCATCAGAGAGGAAAACTTAACACTTCCATCCATCCACCCACCCACCCACCTACCTCTTACTTTCTTCTTTATATGTGTGTATGCATACCTGAGGCACTGGACCTTACAGAGCTATAGTTCCAGCTGTCTGATGTGGGTGCTGGAAACAGAACCCTGGTCCTCTGAAAGAACAGTAAGCACTTTTTTGGATCATCCCCTTAATACAGTTTATGAGTAATGAATTTTGGATTTTTTAAAAGCCAAGCAGCCTAAAAACTATTTCAAAGTTACTATCTGTTGTAGAAAGGTCTACAGTGGGACTCAAAACCAGTAACACCTGTGTCCTCCCCCTCATCTCTGTTCTCTCAATGGTGGCTGTCATCAGTGCTACTAGTACTGGTGCTGCTTCTACAAAGGGAAGTGGAAATTAGTCTAGCAGTTTTTTCTCTGGCAGTTCCAGGCAACATTTTTTTGTTGTTGTTATGGTAGATACAAGAAACAAGAGTCACAAAAATGTTTTGATTACATTGGTGCAATTGTCTTAGGACACCTGCATCAGTTATTTTCCTCCTTGTGACAGAACTCTCAAGAAAAGCAACTTGGGGAAGGGTTGTTTTGGCTCCCGGTTCCAGGGTATAATACAATCAAGGTCAGCTACTCCTGTGGCAGGAGCTTGAGGCAGCTGCTCAGAGCAGTGACAATGCTACTCGTGCTTGGCTTACTCTGCCCTTCGTACTCAACCCAGGATCCCAAGTTCATCCCATTGTACTGTCCAGTTAGTGATCACTTTCCATCTTTATTAATCTTATGTAGAAATTGCCTCATGGGCATGCCCCCGAATTACTTTATCTTGGTAATTCCTCGCAATCATGCCTAGAAGTTTGTTTTGTAGGTGAATCTAGATTCTGTCAAGTTAATATGAATCACAAGACTTTATTCTACCGTGGATATGAGTGCAAAGTTAAATGAGATACACCTTCAGTGCATTAAATTACCCTATGGCAGAAAGCTCTTGTAAATTTCTGCTAATGAAAAACTAGTAATATTTAGAGGACAACAGATTAGTGGAGTTTTGCTGTATATCATTTTTTTTTTAATTTAATTTAATTTTATTTTTTTAATTTACATTCCAAATCACTTCCCCTTTCCCGTTTCCTCCCTCCCCGAAAGTCCCATAAGCCCCCTTCCCTCCCTCTTTTCTCCGTTCAACCCCCTCTCATTACTCTGTCCTGGCGTTCCCCTACATCCAGTCTTTCCAGGACCAGGGGTCTCTCCTTCCATCTTTTTAGAAATCTATTGATATGCTGATTGTGTCTAGGGTATTCTGAGATTCTGGGTCAATATCCCCTTATCAGTGACTTCATACCATGTGTGATCTTTTGTGATTGGGTTACCTCACTAAGGATGATATTTTCAAGTTCTGACCATTTGCCTAGGAATTTCGTGAATTCATTGTTTTTAATTGCAGAGTAGTATTCCATTGTGTAAATATACCACATCTTCTGAATCCATTCCTCCGTTGAGGGACATCTGGGTTCTTTCCAGCTTCTGGCTATTATAAATAAGGCTGCTATGAATATAGTGGAGCATGTGTCCTTATTGCATGCAGGTAAAGTCTCTGGGTATATGCCCAGGAGTGGTATAGCCGGATCCTCCGGAAGTGTCATGCCCAGTTTTCTGAGGAGCCGCCAGACTGCTTTCCAGAGTGGTTGTACCAGCCTGCAATTCCACCAGCAGTGGAGGAGTGTTCCTCTTTCTCCACATCCTCGCCAACAACTGCTGTCTCCTGTGTTTTTGATCTTAGCCATCCTGACTGGTGTGAGATGGAATCTCAGGGTTGTTTTGATTTGCATTTCCCTAATGACTAAGGATGATGAACATCTCTTTAGGTGCTTCTCAGCCATTAGATATTCTTCAGGTGAGAACTCTTTGTGGAGCTCTGTACCCCATTTTTTAATAGGGTTACTTGCCTCTCTGGAGTTTAACTTCTTGAGTTCTTTGTATATCTTGGATATTAGCCCTCTGTCGGATGTAAGGTTGGTAAAGATCATTTCCCTACGATAGCCACAAACCATATTAAGTATCTTGGCGTGACGCTAACCAAACAAGTGAAAGATCTGTATGACAAGAACTTCAAGTCTCTGAAGAAAGAAATTGAAGAAGACCTCGGAAGATGGAAAAATCTGCCATGCTCATGGATTGGCAGGATTAATATAGTAAAAATGAGCATCTTACCAAAAGTAATACACAGATTCAATGCAATCCCCATCAAAATCCCAACTCAATTCTTCATAGAGTTAGAAAGAGCAATTCAAAAATTCATCTGGAATAACAGAAAACCCAGAATAGCTAAAACTATTCTCAAGAGTAAAAGAACCTCTGGGGGAATCAGTATCCCGGACCTCAAGCTGTACTACAGAGCAATAGTGTTAAAAACTGCATGGTATTGGTACAGTAACAGACATGTAGATCAATGGAACAGAATTGAAGACCCAGAAATGAATCCACACTCCTATGGTCACTTGATCTTTGACAAAGGAGCTAAAACCATCCAGTGGAAAAAAGATAGCCTTTTCAACAAATGGTGCTGGCTCAGCTGGAGGTCAACATGCAGAAGAATGCAAATTGACCCATCCTTATCTCCTTGCACTAAGCTCAATTCTAAGTGGATCAAAGATCTCCACATAAAACCAGACACACTGAAACTAATAGAAGGGAAACTAGGGAAGAACCTTGAACATATGGGCACAGGGGAGAATTTCCTGAACAGAACTCCAATAGCTTATACTCTAAGATCAAGAATAGACAAATGGGACCTCATTAAATTACAAAGTTTTTGCAAGGCAAAAGACACCGTCAAAAAGACAAAGCGGCAACCAACTAACTGGGAAATGATCTTTACCAACCTTACATCCGACAGAGGGCTGTATATCATTTTAACTATCATTCTTTGCTTGTTTGTTTTGAAGCTGAGGCCCCTCTATATCCCCTAGGTTGTAACTAAAAACAGTAGCACTTAGTACCACCTCTACTGAAATACAATAGACTTGGGTATTCACAATAGCAAACCAACATGGTACAAAGGCAATCCAGCATAAACATGTGTTATTGTTACAAGCTAGTTACATGAAGTAGTTGTCCAAACACCCGTGGTTCCTACTCCTATTACAATGCTTTGGTATCCAAACATGCATGTATGGATTCATGGTATGTGTTTTATGATTGGCTGGCTGAGAAAGAGAAGAAGGCTAGGTCTTGGGTTACAGATGGTTGTGCACACTATTCAGGTATCACCCAGAAGTAGACAGCTAAAAGTTTATGTTCTCTTTCTGAGAAAGAACTATTCGCGTAGACAGGATTTTGGTGCACATGATCATATGCATTTTTTTGGAAGGAGAAATGATCATAGGCATGTTTACATACTGATGTATGGGGCACAGACAATGGTTTTACTCAGTGGTCAAGGACTTAAAAGGAATAATACTGAAACACTGGTGAGAAAGATATTTGCAGAAGAGATAAGATTTCTCTGTGTGGGCAAAGAACATGAAGATGTTCTTGTGTCCCATGTAAATATCATCAAGAGGGCACAGGAGCAGGGAGGAGCTCAATAATCACATATATAAGATGTCCATAGAATTATGGACAGTCAACATTTCTTGCTGGCCATTCCCATCATTGCCAATGGGCCCATGAATAAAGTGGCCATAGTGGAGGAAACGGAGGCTATACTTGGTTCAACAACATGAACCTTCACTCACCAGGTCTGACCTGGTTATGGCTTGTAATGAATACCAAATCTTCCAACCGAAAGAGCAACACTGGATCCTTGATATGGTATCATCTTGCAGTGTAAACACTCAATGACCTTTAAGCTAACTTCATTGGAACACTTTCATCATAGAAAGGGCAATGCTTTGCCCTCAATAGGAATAGATACTTACAATGGGTATTGATTTGCTTTTTCCGAATATTATACTTCTGCCAAAACTACTAGCCATGGACTTAGAGAGTACCTTATTCTACATCATCACATTTCACACAGCATTGTTTTTGACCAAAAAACTAACTTCATAGATAGAGAAGTGAGACGGTGGGTCCATGCCCATGGAATTAATTAGTCTTACCATTTACCCACCATCCCAAAGAAGTTGCTTTAATAGAAAGATGGAATGGCCTTTTATAAACACAGTTATTGCACCAGATTAGGTAGGCAAAGCTTGTAGGGCTGGGCCAGAGTTCTTTAGAAGTTGGCATATGATTTAAACCAGTATCTAGTATATGATAATACTTTCCCTAAGACTCAGTGGTCCAGGAATCAAATGGTTGGAAATGGGAATGGTATTACTCCCCATCAACTCTACCAACTTACTAGAAAAAAAACTAAAAAACTTCATGTTCTTATGGCTTTCTATTTCATTGGCTTACAGAAGAGGAGGGTGCACTTCTATCAGGGGGTCACAACCAACATTCCAGTGAACTGGGAGTTTATATATGACAACACACCCCCATGGCCAATTTGGGCCACTGATGTTTTTTAAATCAAGAGGGTGACAAGATTACGTCTGAATGTAGGGGATCCTTTATGGTGTCTCTTGGTATTAATAAATTTTGTCATTAATTTAAATGAGAAACTGCAATAATCAAATGCAGGAAGGATGACAAAGGGCTCAGACATTTTAAAAAGGAGGTTATAGTTAGTCCCTCCAGGTTCAAGTACTTGCTGAACATAGAGGAAATACATAATGGATAGGTAAAGAACGTGATTATAATACTAGCTAAGGCCATACACAGGATCGTAATTGCCAAAGCATTTCTGTCCTATTTTTTAAGAGAGAGAGAAAGAGAGAGAGAGAGAGAGAGAGAGAGAGAGAGAGAGAGAGAGAGAGAGAGAGAGAGAGAGAGAGAGAGAGAGAATTTCAAGTAGATATTTGTGTTTGTTTCTCCTGAAATCAATTGAGATAATAAGACTTTGAGATAAGGTATAGAACACTAAAAAGACTATTTAGTTTAAGGTACTTTGTCACCTATCCCAGGGGGGTGGGGAGTACATTTGTGGTTGTATGTGCAAAGAAAATTAAGCATTAACATTGTTACTGCTCTCTTCCATGCTCCTACTAAGAGAGTTCAGTAAGCCCCAGTACAAGTATTCAACTGATTTTCTAGTTCAAAGTCCCAAAGTCTTCCATACATACATACAACATAGAGTATGGTCAGGGCTATTACAGTAGTTCCCTGCTCCCTGGTACCCACTTCTATCTTAGTTGCCATTCTATTACTCTGAAGGAATATCATAACTAAGGCAACTATTATAAAAGAAAACATATAACTGGGGTAACTTACAGTTTTACAGGTTTAGTCCATTTTCATCATGGCAGGGAGGATGGTGGCATAAAGGGTAGGTGCTGGAGCAGAAGCTGAGAGTACTGCATTCTGATCCACGGGCTGGCTGGCTCTCTCTCTCTCTCTCTCTCTGCCTGGCTTGGGCTTTTGAAACCTCAAAGCCCACCACACTCACACACTTCCTAAAATAAGGCCATACCAACTTATCCTAATTTTTTCCTCCAATAAGGCCACACCACCTTATTCTTTTTTTTTAAAAGATCTATTCATTTATTTTATGTATATGAGTACACTGTAGATGTCTTTAGATGCACCAGAAGAGGGCATCGGATCCCATTACAAATGGTTTTGAACCAGCATGTGGTTGCTGGGAATTGAACTCAGGACCTCTGGAAGGGCAGTCAGGACTCTTAACCAAGGAGCCATCTCTCCAGCCCCAACTTATCCTTTTTAAATAGTGCCAGCCCCTGATAACTAAATGTTTAAATATATTAGCCAATGGGGGCCATTCCTATTGAAATTACCACAATGTGTATGGTATTCCTTTCAGTTGTCTATCCCATGTAGTTTAATTTTCTGTATATCATCTACAATAAGTGGAATACAATGAAAAAGATAAAAGTAATGAGGTCTGTTCACCAGTAGAAGTTACTCAGTTGTTATATATAAAAAAGCTACTTTACTTAAAAATAAAACCAAAGCTTCAATCAACGCATTTTATATCCCTATTAAATATTACAAACCTAGCAACATTTTATTTCAATTCTGACTATTAACAAAATTATATCTTATGTTCATTCACATCCCTTAAGTATGTGGCCTACATACAAATCAAGGAAGTAAAGAATCTTCAAGTCAAACAGCCCAGCTTTCAATTTTTCTGAACTAAAAACAATAGTGTCTGAATAGATGCAAAGAAGAAACCAAAACATGACCCTCCATGAACTATACAGAAGTTAGTGAGTAGAGCAAAATTTCAATTTCATAGATTTCTTTTTAAAAGGAAGATGAAGCAGGCTTCACAGATAGTCAAAGAGCAATATGATAAAATACTTTAAATGTGATATTAGTTGTGGTATACTTAAAAGATTACTTTTCTGGAGGACCCAGGGACCCCACAGCTACCACACTTTTCTGAATTCTTGAGAAAAGACAATCTTTTTGCTTAGAATTCTTTAGGCCCAGTCAAGAATGGATGCACTTATTACTGGAGAGATTGATCAGTATTTAAGAGCACTGCTGTTCAGGGAAGCAAGGTGGCTTCCATAACCCATATGGTGGCTCATAAGTGTTTGAAACTCAAGTTCCAGAGAACTGGTTCCCTTTTCTAGTCTATGAGCACCAGATATGCATGAGGTACATACACCAACATGAAGGCAAAGCACTCGTACACAAAAACAAATCTTTAGAAAGGGAATGTTTATTTATCAGTGGAGCTTGTAGATATTTTAATGAGTAGCAATGTAGAGGGCCTATATACTGGATCCATGTATCGCTCTATGAAACTGAAAATGGTTCCCAGGGAGGCCAGTGTGAGGCTATAGCTGTATCTGGCTTTCATACTGTATGGAGTACAAGCCCTTGCAATTGAAAGGCCAGGCATCTTCTGACCACTGGGCATGAAAAAGAGAAATATATAATATGTAAACTTTTTATGCTCTTTTAAATTTGTTTTATGAATTATAGTTTAAATAATTAGCCTTTTTTTTCTTAATTTTAAAAAGCCACAGAATCAAATGTAGTCTATGAGGTGCCTATAATACCTGAAAATTAAATTGTGAAGGACGGAGGTCAAGCATATATCAAAATAATTCAATGTCTGGACAGAAAAATCACTGGGAATCTAATTCTGAGCTGTCTCTGATCCCAGTGAGCTACAGCCCATTTTCCTATCTGACATCTGCAGACATGAAAGCACTTGTTTGCTCGTGCTCTGTGCCTCTGTATCCTACAAGAATGAGAGACAGATTTCAATGTCCTTGGTTGAAGTAGAAACTTAGGCTTTCTTTGGAAAGTCAGTTATGTCAACTGGTGTTTTGCTGGTGCACACAGATGAAAGGATGTCCTGCTAAGGCAAATACGAGCAAGGAAGTATGAGGTCAAGAAGAAATATGAATATAACCTAACAAACAGTGTACGATGCTGGATCATATTGGTATGCTTTAATATTCCTTACTGGTCATTGTTTGTCATGACTTTTTAGAAAGAAATGTACACACACACACACACACACACACACACACACACAAAAACAACTTCTGGTGGTGTTCAGGCAGCTTCTTGCCACTTCCTTGGACTTAGGCTGATTGGAGAGTGAAGTGGAAGTTTCTGGATATGTCAGCTGATACAGACTCTCATGGAGTTTTGCAGAGGCGAGATCTGTGGGAGGACATGGGATGTCTGGAGGGAGTATAAATAGGACTCAATGGATAATGGCAGCTGGCTTGCATAGCTAGCTTTGCAACACTTCATTGACCTCTTGTCTTAAACTTTGCTGATCTTCACTTCACTGAGAGAGGCATGGCAGAGAACTTCTCCTGCTGTCCCTGGTCACTCCTGTCAACTTGTGCCAATTCAGAGGAGGCCTGGCTGTTTCTGCTGGGTTGCACCACCAATGCTGATTTGTGTTTGCTATCCTGACTACTTCTAAAGAGGATACAGCAGCCTTGTGGTTTCTGCTAGATGGACCTGCCATTGTGGATTTGTGAATGGTGTTTGTAAGTGGATGGAGTTGCCACTTCTGACTCCTGTGAACTGAACTGATTTCCTGACAATGCAGATTGGATTCACTCCAAATAAGTATTTCTAAACAGGTTAACATCCCCCCATATCCTAATAACCTTTCTTTTCCACTGCCTCTGGTAGGTGGTGGGCTAGAAGGGAGGTTAAAGCATTTAAGAACCATCATTAAAAGTAGGTTTTGAAATCTAAGCCAACACTTGGTTCTTACATTTAGAACTGAATCTTCCATATCTTGTTGGAAGAAAGTTGGTTCTTTTTACTTAATGACATTCGTTAGAGGACAGTGTATATAATGACAACTCAATGCATTTCTCTCATCAGAGGATAGTGTGTGTAATGACAACTCAATGCATTATATTTGACTTTTTCATTTTGAATGGCTTTGCTCTTTCTAAATATTTTTCCTATTTGGCTGTTATACTAAATTATAGCATGAGCTATATTTGATAGGATAACATTTGAGTAAAACTTGGTGCAACTAACACAGGTACTTACTCTCCTACTTAGTAAAAGGTAAATTATACATCCAAAGAAGAAGAACTTCATTCTAACTGTAAATATCCCTGTTTTAAGCAAAAAGGTCTGCAACATTAAAATGTACAAAAGTATACGGAATAGATATTACTGTATCATTTTTATAGATAAAGGAAATTAAATCGTCAAAAATCTAATTGCTGTGTGAAAGAGCCTGGGCATCAGATTAAAAGACAAGTTTTGTGATTTTCTTTTCAATATCTTTCAACATATTTTTTTTTTTTTAATTTTCTATATATATTTTTTTTACATTCCCAATGATTTCCCCTTTCCCAGTTCCTTCCTCACATAAAGCCCCATAAGCCCCCTTTCCTCCCCCTGTTCCCCATTCAATGCCCTCTCGCTTCTGTCCTGGCGTTCCCCTACATCCAGTCTTTCCAGGACCAGGGGTCTCTCCTTCATCTTCTTGGAAATCTATTGATATGTGAATTGTGTCTTGAGTATTCAGAGTTTCTGGGTTAATATCCCCTTATCAGTGACTGCATACAATGTGTGTTGTTTTGTGATTGGGTTACCTCACTAAGGATGATATTTTCCAGTTCTGACCACTTGCCTAAGAATTTCGTGAATTCATTGTTTTTAATTGCAGAGTAGTATTCCACTGTGTAAATATACCACATCTTCTGAATCCATTCTTCCGTTGAGGGACATCTGGGTTCTTCCCAGCTTCAGCTATTATAAATAAGGCTGCTATGAACATAGTGGAGCATGTGTCCTTATTGCATGCAGGGGAAGCCTCTGGGTATATACCCAGGAGTGGTATAGCAGGATCCTCTGGGAGTGTCATGCCCAGTTTTCTGAGGAACCACCAGACTGCTTTCCAGAGTGGTTGTACCAGCTTGCTATCCCACCAGCAGTGGAGGAGTGTTCCTCTTTCTCCACATCCTCATCAACAACTGCTGTCTCCTGTGTTTTTGATCTTAGCCATTCTGACTGGTGTGAGGTGGAATCTCAGGGTTGTTTTGATTTGCATTTCCCTAATGACTAAGGATGATGAACATCTCTTTAGGTGCTTCTCAGCCATTAAATATTCTTCAGGTGAGAACTCTTTGTTTAGCTCTGTACCCCATTTTTAATAGGGTTACTTGGCTCTCTGGAGTCTAACTTCTTGAGTTTTTTGTATATATTGGATATTAGCCCTCTGTTGGATGTAGGGTTGGTAAAGATCTTTTCCCAGTTTGTTGGTTGCTGCTTTGTCCTTTTGACAGTGTCCTTTGCCTTACAGAAACTTTGCAATTTTATGAGGTCCATTTGTCAATTCTTGACCTTAGAGCATAAGCTATTGGTGTTCTGTTCAGGAAATTTTCCCCTGTGCCCATATGTTCAAGGTTCTTCCCTAGTTTGTTGTCTATTAGTTTCAGTGTATCTGGTTTTATGTGGAGGTCCTTGATCCACTTGGAATTGAGCTTAGTACAAGGAGATAAGAATGGATTGATTTGCATTCTTCTGCATGCTGACCTCTAGTTGAACCAGCACCATTTGTTGAAAAGGCTATCTTTTTTCCACTGGATGGTTTTAGCTCCTTTGTCAAAGATCAAGTGACCATTGGAGTGTAGATTCATTTCTGGGTCTTCAATTCTGTTCCATTGATCTACATGCCTGTCACTGTACCAATACCATGCAGTTTTTAACACTATTGCTCTGTAATACAGCTTGAGGTCTGGGATACTGATTCCCCCAGAAGTTCTTTTACTCTTGAGAATAGTTTTAGCTATCCTGGGTTTTCTGTTATTCCAGATGAATTTTTTAATTGCTCTTTCTAACTCTATGAAGAATTGAGTTGGGATTTTGATGGGGATTGCATTGAATCTGTATATTGCTTTTTGCAAGATGGTCATTTTTACTATATTAATCCTGTCAATCCATGAGCATGGCAGATTTTCCCATCTTCTGAGGTCTTCTTCAATATCTTTCTTCAGAGACTTGAAGTTCTTGTCATACAGATCTTTCACTTGTTTGGTTAGAGTCACACCAAGATACTTTATATTGTTTGTGGCTATCATGAAGGGTATCATTTCTCTTATTTCTTTCTCAGCCTGCTTATCCTTTGAGTATAGGAAGGCTACTGATTTGCTTGAGTTGATTTTATATCCGGCCACTTTGCTGAAGTTGTTTATCAGCTGTAGGAGTTCTCTGGTGGAGTTCTTTGGGTTGCTTAAGTATACTATCATATTGTCTGCAAATAGTGATAGTTTGACTTCTATATCTATATCTAAACATAGTAAAAGCAATTTACAGCAAACCGGTAGCCAACATCAATCTAAATGGAGAGAAACTTGAAGCAATCCCACTAAAATCAGGGACTAGACAAGGCTGCCCTCTCTCCCCATATCTTTTCAATATAGTACTTGAAGTTCTAGCTAGAGCAATTAGACAACAAAAGGAGGTCAAAGGGATAAAAATTGGAAAGGAAGAAGTCAAACTATCAACATATATAACTAACTCTCCTCAATGGTTGGGTAATGAGAAACATACTTTTCACCATCTCTATCCAAGGGATGCATTTAAGCAATCAGATCAACTTATTTGCCAAAGTGTTTGAACCAATGTCACTGCATGTTACAGACCAGCAAGAAATGTTCCTAGAAACTAAATTTTCAGATCAGTGTTCAAGTTGTGATCATTATGACACTAAAGTCACAAGTTAATTTTAAGCCTTTCTAGGGACATTAACATCCTTATATTCGAAAGACACATGTAATTCAAAATCCTTTTCATAAAGCCATAATGCCTCAATGAAATCATGATATGATTTATGAGGTGTAAGAAACTAGTTTAAGATTTTTCAACTGTTGGTTTACTTAAAAATCTTTGGCATATTTTCTGTAGTCCTACTGAAATGGCAATCCAGCCAACTGATGCAACTGAAACATTTCGTGTTGCCTAATAGTTTTAATGACACTGAGACATGGATATTTTTAAGACAATTGCAGCTACTATTTTGAATAGACTTAAAAGTAGTAACAAAAATAATAAAAGCGGCCACAATAGCATTAACAATGAACTGAGGACTGCATGTACACCTTGTCTGCTCCTCCTGACAACCCCAAGAAGCAGCTACCAGCATTACCCCCATGTCATAGATCGAGAAACCAAAGCTTAGAGAGAGTAACATTAATTTGCTTACAGCCATACATGGCTATAAAGAGCAGACCGGGAATTAGAACTCAGTAATAATTATCTCTAATGTAGTGCTTCTATGGGGCTCTATTCAATGTCTGTCTCTTAGAGGGTCTTATCTAATATTTACAGCACTTTAAAATACAGAAAAATATCCAATGCTACATACATTGTGTCTTTGACATTACCATCCCACAAAATGTTAACACATTTTGCTTTTTCTCAGTATGATACGGATAAGTTGAAAAGTTATTATCAGTACAGAAATTCTGAGTGGGCAAAGGAACTATTTTCATTTGGCTTGTTATGTCTTAGTACATATTAGTGAGAAATAAGATCCTGGCCTGACTGTGCGCTAAGGAAGTACGGGGTTGTATAATTCCCTTAGAATGGCCGAACTCATTTCAAGGGACCAGATGGCACACTTGTTTCTTCAAAACCAAACAACAAAATCCCCAAACAAATAAGGAGAATGATATTTTGAAGTTGCCTTAGGGTACACAGTAAAGTTATGAGGCAATTTAAAATCTGGACTTCATTATCTTAAACAAAACAAATATCATTTAAAATATTTATAAACACAACTAATATGATTATGTTGAAAACAACTACATACATCTTTATTTAAATGAAAATTGCCAATACTACAGCTGCTACAAATAAAGGTATTGGCAGAGACCTCATTTCTACTAGAGATTGTTCCAGGTAGGAAGAGCATGAAAAAGGTTCTCAATATATAATTTCAATAAATAAAGTCTTTAAAAACACAACTTACAAATATATTATTTACTTGGACTATATTGAAAATTAATTGAAGTTTATTATTATTAATTATCAAAAATGAACTCAAGCTAATAAATCAGTCTTTAAATATAACCTTTCACTTTTTTGAAAAAGGAAATAAAAATATACTGCTGCATACATTTAATGATATAGCTAGTATAATTTGGGATCACTAAATAGTGCAAATTAGAAGACATACTTTATTAGTAACATGATTAATATAATAAGTGCTACAATTTATTTTTTTGAAGACAACAATCAAATTTTATTAAAAACCTTTTTCTAGGAGGTAGAAAGAATACAAGTCAGAGGATGGGAATAGTATGAAATGCAGTCTTGTTCATTATATGGCTATTATATCCATGAATTCACAGTATTTGTAGTTATCTGCATTGGATTAAGACAGCCAATATTCTAGCGTTGATGGAGTAGATGATCTCAAACCTTCACCCCTTACTGCGGAGCTACTGAGAGTTGATAGCGTCTGAGGAAGTGGCTAAGCTCACGCACAAATGAGCAGCAATAACTGGATTTAATGGGTTGGAGGGAGAAAATGGAGTAATATGCTCATAACTCATTGTATATATGATTGACATTATTAAGAATAAAGAAAAATAACAAAACAAAATTTTCTATTGGATAGACAATATAGCCCAGAACTCAAAACTCTTTATCTTTAGTTTTGAGTTTCCCAAATACTAGAATTATAGGTATATGCCATCTCATACAGAAAAACAGAAAACTGCTATGTATTTTTCATATTTAATCTTCTGATTCTATGTGCATTGTTGCATGTGGGTCATCTGAAAATTCTATTTTTGGTATATCATTTTTTAGCCAAGAGTTTTCTCTCCATACTGTTATTTTGCATTTGCAAATGAATGGAAAACTTTCCCTTATGCTATGGATTACGCATTTTCATGAATTTTAGAAAGTCAAGTGAGTTCTCTCCAGTGTAAGTTTTTCCATGTTTGTTAAAGAATAAGTGAACATTTTTCTGTATTATATCCAGAAGTTTTCCTCCACTGTGAATCCTTTCATGGTATCAAAAAGAACTAGGGTCAATGAAAGCATCCCATAATGGATACAAACCTTGGGTTTCTTTCCAGTGTCAGCTATGTCATGTATTTGAAAGGAATCACAGCAACTAAGTTTCCCCGCATTTATTACACTAACAGAGTCTGCTTTTCATGTTTCTGAACTACTACTGTAACAACCAAAGGTTTTTGCACAACACTTACAAATATATGATTTCCCTTCTGAGTGAAGTGCATCATGCCTTTGAAGGGAACTGGACAAAGTGAAAGCATTCCCATATTGCTTGCATACATAAGGTTTTTTTCCACTGTGAGTTCCTTCATGTATGTGAAGGGAAGTGGAATGAGCAAAGGCTTTCCCACACTCCTTACACACATAAGGTTTTTCTCCTATGTGAATTCTTTTATGTATCTGAAGGTAATTAGAATGAGTAAAGGCTTTCCCACACAGGAGTAGAGTTTCTCTCCAGTATGAGTTATTTTATGTATTTGCAAGTGGCTAGCATGAGTGAAGGCTTTCCCACATTAAGGTTTCTCTCCAGTTTGTCTTCTTTGATATATGTGAAGGTAACTAGATTGAGTGAAGGCTTTCCCACACTGCTTACATACATCTCTGTAAGACTTATGTATTTGCAGGTGGCTAGAATGAGCAAAGACTTTCCCACATTGCTTACAGATGTAGGGTTTCTCTCCTGAGTGAGTTCTTTTATGTATTTGAATGTAGCTGGATTGAGTGAATGCTTTCCCACAATGCTTACACACATAGGGTTTCTCTCCAGTATGATTTCTCTCATGGACTTGAACATTACTCTGTCTCTTAAAAGATTTCCCACATTGTTTACACGCAAGGTTTCTTTCTCTAGTATGGATGGATCCTTTTATGATTTTCAAGAGAACTGAGATGCTTAAAGACTTTATCACACTGTTTACAGACATAGGGTTTCTCTTGTGTGTAAATTTGTTCATGCTTCAGAAAGCTTTGGTGAAAACCAAAACACACTCCACAGTCTTTACATTTACATGGCTTCTCTCCGTGTTCTTTATACTCATGTGTTATGCATCTATTCTGACCTCTGAGGGACACATTTAGAGATGAATGACCAGTGATGTCTTCTCTACACACATGGCTTTCACAGGGCTTTTCTCCAGCTTTCTGGCTCACCACAGGATCTGGAATCTCACTGAAGATTTTTTCCCATTG
Source organism: Tokudaia tokunoshimensis (assembly GCA_036184795.1). Lineage (NCBI taxonomy): Eukaryota > Metazoa > Chordata > Mammalia > Rodentia > Muridae > Tokudaia > Tokudaia tokunoshimensis. The sequence continues at coordinate 34,834,246 of BTHU01000018.1, read as the reverse complement.
ACTATCTTCTTCATACTCACAGAGCTTCTCTACCACTTGATATCTTAGATTTCCCCCAGGATTTTTGTATGCATTTTCAGTGTTCTGTTTTCCCAATTTCTGTCCTTATATTGTGTTGCTCAGCTTTGCTTGTGGTGACTTCATAGAAACTCACCCAAGAACTCGTGAGGTTCATGTGGCTTCTTGCCACCTCTGTGGACTTGGCTAACTGGTGAGCCTCATAATTTCTTCTGGATTGAACTGTCCTTGCTGATTCATTTGTGGTGTCTGCCAAGTGTTTGATGTTTGCTAGTGGACTGGACTATATCATGCAGGTTCCTAATGGTTTCTCTCATCACAGCTCTGTAAAGATTTTCCTGTGAAGGATTTAGCAAAGTCCACTCCTCCAGGGTGAAGTTCACAGACACATCCTCAAAGGTCACTGACTCCATGTCTGTGCCCCAGTCTGCAGCGGCTCCACAGAGGCTCCAGAACAGGCGCTCACACGGCTGTGGAGAATCAGCAACTTGGACTTCCTCAGCTGAGAGCTGTGTGCATTACAATTTATAACTAAGTTTATAAATTAGATGCGCTTAGGTAATAGATATTACTTGCCACATATTCTGGTAAGAATCTAAGAAATTTTATATTTTATGTATATGTATATATACATGTAAGTACATATGTACATTATACATACATATACATATGTATGCATGCAAATATGTATGTTATACATCTTGTGGAAGGTAGACTGGCAATGAAGACGGTTTCACAGTGCTTCCTTTTCCACATGAATTTGCATGAAAACAAACTCTAAGGAAGTATAGAAACCACCGCTGTTGCCTCTGCATATCTGGGCAGCAGCTGTGGAGCAGCACTGAGAATTTAGGCTGATATTCACAGTTCCCCAGGGAGAACTGGTTCATTAGTGACTCAAGAAACCCATGCTCATAGAAGTAAAGACAGTATCCTGTGACTTCTGCAGGAAATCACATAGAAGGTTTTCAGAACACAAGGTCCTAGCTACTGGACTGAAAATTATTATTTCAAAACTGCAGAATTTCTAGTGCTATTCATAAAGGAATGAATTCATTTCTACCTAATTCACATTCTATTCATAACTATAAACTAACTAACTCACTCACTCTCTCTCTCTCTCTCTGTCTCTGTCTCTGACTCTCTCTCTAAATGAATATGACCAACAACAACACAAATGAGAAAGGGTGCCAAGCTTACAGATACGACTCACTGAGGGGTGAGTTCCTGAGTTTGTTTTGTCTTTGTTTTTGTTCTTTGTCTTATAACTTTGAGAGTGAGCCTTGAGCTGCCTGCACAGAGATGGGAAGGAGATAATCAAAACCGCAATAGAAACTCCGGGGAATTAAGGCCCCTATGCTATCAGGAATGGGGAAGGGAAGCCTTGTAGCCTTTTCTCTTTCTTTTCTTAGCTTTGTACTGAGATTCAGTGTATCTGTGTGTGTATCTGCATGTACACATGTGTGTATGTATGTATAGAGAAAGTTGGTGGCTGTGCTATCATGACAGTGATAAAGGCATTTAAGAGTTTAAGTAGCTATTACAATTATATTTCATAAGGCCAAGGTACATACACTCAAAATGGATAGAAACACATAAGTTTCAAACAAAAACAAAAACTGAAAAAGTCAATAAAAACTCTCTGATAGTGAGGGTGTAAACAAATTTGAACAAATGATGTCTCCAAGTCCTCACATATAATAGAAACAAAGCAAAAAACCAATTTATAGCATGAAGACGCTCATAGAACTTAAAAATGGATGAATTCAAAGAAATCAAGTTCAAATAAAAGATAATAATATAGAGAAGAAATAAGATCTTGAGAATAGTTATAGAAAAACAACTTATTACATATGTAGAAACCATGATTGCAATAAATACAGACTGTATCCTCCTCTTTCTCCTCTTCTTCCCCCTCCTTCTCCTCCTTCTTTTTTTATTGGTTTCTCTGTGTAGCACTGGCTATTTTGTAACTCCACTCTGTAGACTAGGCTGGCCTCAAACTGAGTCACCTGCCTCTGCCTACCAAGTGCTGTGATTAAAGGCATATACCAGGCAGACTTCTTATTAGAACCCATAGAGGGCAGAAGGGAAGCTGAATCTACCACTAACAAAAGTAAGCAGTCCTCTGTATTCAGGGCATTTGGTAGAACTTTTCTAAATTGTCTCTTGAGAAGCACAAGCTCAGGTTTTACTGAGGTCATAAGTGCCTCCTAGCATACCTCAATGTGTGAAGATTTATATTCTCTAAATCTTTATCAGTAATACTCAGTATAGATATTAAACAAAGTGAAATGCTTGGGGGCAGAAAGTGGGTCTCCCTTATTATGGGTTCCCAAGCATCTGTATTTGAATGATAAATGGCAGGAGTTCAAGATGCATGAATGAGTGACTATTCTAAGATGGTCTGAGTATAAAAGCACATAAGAAGGGAAAGAAGATCTGAGGAATTAAAGGGGACTTGACTACATAAACAGGAAGGTAAACAATTTTAAATATAATACTTACATATTTAATAGAATTATTTTAAGATAACAGCACATTCTATAAATGTTCAATAGATTATTAGTACTTGAGTTCAAAATCTTCAAAATGATGACTTTAATATGTCACCCGAGTGAAACCTTCATACCTAAACTAACATTAGCTCTCTATTTCTAGAATCCCCAGAGCCAGGAGTGATGTGAAGGACTAAGACACTTACAACACTTAATATGATAAGTTTGAACTCTAGAATCCTATTGTCTCAGACAACTAGGTTCCTTGGCATGAATTATTTTTTTGAATCACAAAAAAATGAATAAATTAAATGTCACATCATGAGTTAAATAGGATCTTTGATAATGTAATTTTGTTTCATTCCAATTTGCCTTTCTATTGAAGTAAACAACCATGACCAACAGGAACATGGGGAGGAAAGAGTTTATTCCAGCTTCTAGTGTATCCTGAAGGGAAGCCAGGACAGGAATTCATAGGAATGAAAGAAACAGAGGCCATGGAGGAGTGCTGTTTACTGGATTGATTTCTTATACAACTCAGAGCCAACCTGCACAGGAATGGGACCACCCACAGTAGGATAGGGCCTCCCATCTAATTAGCAATTAAGAAAATGCCCCAGAGTCATGCCCAAAGGCCTGCTTCAGGGAAGCAATTTCTCAACCAAGATTCACTCTTCCTAAGATTGTCACAAAACCAATCAACATACACATAAACGTCAAATTTGCTATTGACTGACTATTACATTAATAAAATATTAATTTAAATATCCAAAAATAGGAGCAATATAGAATGACACAACCTGGAGCTGATCCTGTGAGCACAGGTAAGACCACCACTTCGGCTCAAATTCCTGGCCCAAGAGGGACCCATCCAGAGTCTTCAGGACATTGGAAAAGAGGAACAGACTGGGACAGGATCCTTCTGGTTTCCTTCTGTGCCTGGAGCTGATCCTGTGTGACAGTGCTCCACACCCAAATACCTTCAGGAGACAGCTGATCTCCCAGAAGTGCCAACACACCTGTGAGTACAGATAAGACCACCACTTCTGCTCCAATTCCTGGTCTAAGAGGGACCCACCCAGAGCCATCAAGACACAGGAACCAAGGAACGGCCAGAGTCAGGAATACTTCTGGTATCCATCTGTACCCTGGAGCTGACCCTGTGCCACAGCTCTTCATACTCCCAGAGAGAACTGACACACAGGCTTGCAGGAGGGACAAGCCACAGTCAAAGACAGCAAGATCAGCTAACACCAGAGATAATCAGGTGGCAAGAGGCAAAGACAAGAACATAAACAACAGAAACCAAGGCTACTTGGCTTCATTAGAACCAAGTTCTCCCACCAGAGCGAGCCCTGGATACCCCAACACACCAGAAAAGCAAGGCTCTGATTTAAAATTATATTCCTATGAACTTTAACATAATAGCCATGCACATTTTTTCTTATGTATAAAATTACTGTCTTAAGACTTCCACAGAGTAGTGTAAATGGAACAGTTTGCTTTTTGGGATATGGCAAAGCACTACATAAACTATTGGGATAATTAAACCAGTAGCAAGAGTTGATCATTTCATCTAAGTGGACCTTGAAAACAAATGTCCAAAGTCCAGTTTTGGAAGGCAATTTCATTAATATTTAATAAAAATATTTAAAACATTGAAAAAACTAATTAGTGTTTTTTTACCGTATTGAAGAAAATTCACATCTTCAAAAGTCAACGATAGTTTTATATTGGTAGATGCTAGCCTTCAGGTTTTAACATCTTAGTGGCTTCCTGCTAAAGCAGTATAGATTAATTAGGAGTTATAGTTTTGAAAAGGTAATAGTGAGAAGATGAATTCTAGATTACAAAATGAGAAAACTATGGGTGTGAAATTGTCCTGGTCGATATATCTTGTAATTGTCATGTTTAGTAGATGAGGTAAAAGAAACACAAAGAAGAAGTGCTCATGTAAGATAGCTGCCAATTAATATCAGGGTGGATAATAAAAGTCCAATTTTCTGCTTTCTGGGTTAGTGAACTTTCTCTTATATAACAGTGAAGCAGTAATAGGAAACATTGATTCAGGCTTACTCCTTACCAGACTCAATGCTAGGATTTATTAGCTTTAGATCCTTAGAATTATTCAGTAATTATCATTTCATCACAATTGGCTTATCAGATAGTTCTACATCCTGTAATAGCACCAGAATGTGAAGTCAGGTTTGTCACACAGCGAAGATCTGCTATTTTATATAGTCACATCATTGGATACATTTAATGACAAATGAACCAGTTAAAACTTTGAAAGGAACCATTTGTACAATCTGAGCAAAGGGGGAAGTCTGCTGGAGACAGGGTTTTCACATTTCTCTTCTCAGGGCACTTAAAGGTAGGAAGTCTAGATACAGATGTTGAATAAATCTTGGCTTCTGAACTTTAGCTATGTCCTGATACAGCTATGACTTAGGGAACTTACTTTTCTAAGCCTTACTGTCTTAGTATTCCCATCTATAATATGAAACATAGCTTCCTTCACTGAGTTATTTTATTATCAGGGTAAAAATAAAAGAATGTATTTTAAACAGTATAAATCTTGGCAGTGTGACCTAGTGACAGTTACAGGGTTTTTTTTTCCTTATTTTTACTTGCATTTTTGGTTTTCTAACACATTTCCTCAAAGTGCTAAACTAATTTCTAAGAAATATAATTATGTAAAGCATATACTATACTGGTAACACTGAGTTATAACCACAAACTGCTATATTTGGATCATATAAGGGTTTAAGTAGATCCCCAGGAAAGGTACCCACAGGATACTTATACAGAAGAATCTCCTCAGAAGCTCACTCCACTCTAACCCAGACCCATTCCTTCCTTCCCATTAACTTTGTCTCCTGAAATTTGGGTTGGTTCCACAATCCACCCTCACCCTACACAAGAAATATCTTGTTTTTTTTCCTTATTCTTTTATTCTAAGAAGGTACTATGATATTATTTTGAGCTTTTAGAACCTTGCTGAATACATATGTAGACGAAAGGACACAGACATATGATTTAGGAGTATACTTGTGAAACAAATTAAGGCAAATCTATTTCTATATATTTGGAAAATATCAGCATCAACAGCAGTTCTCATCTGTATACCTTAGCTCAGCCATCAGTGCCCTGAGATATATTTATATATATGTACACACTCATTTGTGTGTGTGTGTGTGTGTGTGTGTGTACACACACACACAGTATAACCATAGACTAAGCTTGAAGTAAGCAAAGAGAATGATCTTCTGAGATGTTATTTTGGCATATCTACAATGCAAGTTTGGGAAGAGGCCACAGATATTCTTATGGGCTCCTCCCCAGCTCCTATTCTCCCATCTTTCCCTTTACCTCTTAGCAGAGCCATTAAAGACATCTACCTACATAAGAGATTATAGTTAAGTGACCTTAAGGAAGTTCTGGGAAGTAAGATTTACTCTTCCAATCTCGTACCAAGTTCCAACCAATGCTAATCAGAACATAAAGAGCCATCAGTTAAGTATAGGGCAGACATTCTCAAATCATGCAACAAGTTCTACTAACACTAGCAACATTTCCAGTGCCTTGAAGTACCTGTTATATCACAGGCACTCAGTAATGGGAATGTCTGAAGAGGAAGGCAATACTTGCAGGTAATGTTAACAAATGGTTCTCACAATAGTAGAACCATCTGATAGCATTTGCCAACATCCATGGTATAAATCCTCAGCATGGCTGATTTAAACTGCCAGTGGTTTAAAAGCTCCTTACAGGTGAATACTTCTAGGAGTCTAGTGTGAGCTGCCAGCTCAGGACTCTGAAGTGAGGGCTTTCCAGAGTTACCTGAGAAGGGAAGCTCTACCTTGAAGAGGAGAGGCACCATCCTGGAGACTAGGGTGGGGTTTCAAATAAACATAAAAAGGGAAAAGGGAAAAATAAAAAGCGGGAATAAAGAAGTGCCTGCCACCTTGTGTGGTCCATGCTGCCATTGTCATGATGAATTGTATGGATCCCGTCAAACCATGAGCCAAAAATCCTTCCTGCCCTCAAGTTGCTTTTGTTGTATCAATATAAACATAATAAGAAAATAATTAATTCAAAGGGTCTCTTTAATGCCAAGAATTAACCAGATTGCCTTTCAGATTAGACCAGCTTCCAAATGTCTCACTGCTGGTTTCTATTCATTAGATGGGACAGCAACTTGTCTCCTTACAATGTGCTTGCTAGGTTCTTCTTTAAGTCTTGAATCGGAGACCCAGCTACCCACACGCCAGTGTTTGCTGCCACATCTCTAATTTGGAAAAGGGTTGGGTGTTTTTGTTTTGTTTTTTAATAAAAGTATAAATGTCTTTAAAGTATTGTACTTTGATAATCTTTCTTGATTGGATATAAATTTTAGTGAGACAAAAATGAACACTATAATAAGCTTCTTGTACTATTTTTTGAATAAGTACACTACTGTGAATGGTCTACCTATGAACCATTACTACTAATAGCTATGGTTTCCACACACTACAAACTGCAAGTATATCTACAGGCAAGAAAGAGCCCATTTCATACAACTACTGAAGAAAAAGGTTGTTCAGAGGCATGGTGAGAATACTAATGTTAAATGTTGATATATTTTCTCCAACATTTTTTTTAAACTCAATTCAGTTACAGGCATGTACTCTGTAGAGAAGAGAAGGTATGTCTGGTCTGTCGGCTGTTTTTCATTTGCTAAATCTTGAAACTGGAAATAAAACCTTAATACTATACTCAAATATATTTGAAGGCTCTTACCTGTACATTTGTAGTCAGAGGCTACACCTTTAAGCATAGCATCAAAGATGGATATTTCCATTCTCTGTTTCCTGTGGTGACAACTCAGAAGCAAGGAAGGTTGGGATACAATTAAATGGAGAAACAGGTCTAGTTCTAAGTCACCGGTTCCTCTTCGGCCAGGCTGCCGGACAACAGTGACTCCGAGGGCTTGTCTGGCAGATGACCGTGTGGATGCATGGAGGCTTTCAAGGGAGAGAACCCTTACTTTCTTCCCTGAAGAAAAACAAGTACTACTGCTTAAGGGATCTTCAGCAGTCACCATGGAAACGCACACCTGGTTAGTCTTAGCTACATCAGAATCAACTTCTATGAGATTTAAGGAACTCTTGCCTGTTTTCCTTTCTTCCTTCTGTTCTGGTAATTTGAATTTGGGTAAGGCCACGGAGGAATAGGTCATTAGGGAGATCCTACTAGCAGTAATAAATATGTCAAAGGGAATGAAATTAAGATTTTTCACAATTGAGGACTGGTGAGAGGGATGGGCAATGCGGTGCTGACTGGCACCACTGTACTGCTCTATTTGCACAATGCGGATTTTAACACTGTCACTGCCAATGCCACTGTCCTGAGCACCACTGTATCGGGAAGAGGTTTCAGCTGTGCCTCCATCAAATGTATCCACTTTCTTCTGTTCTTGTTTAGAGATCTGTAAGAAAAAATAAAGCAAATATGTCAAAGTAGTTATGCATCAAGTGTCACTACATGAACAATGTTATATAAACATGCTGTTTAAAGGAACTTAAAATGAATTTAGTATAACTTAAAGCCACTATCACACAAACTAAGTGGATGCCCATTTTCAAAAAACTCCTCATGATCTAAAGGATAAAAAAAATTTTTTTTTTTTGAGAACAGTTCTGGGGCTCCTATTCAAGATTTAAAGGAGAACCTAGCAAACCTTGGCCTGGGCTAGCCTGAGACTCTTATGTTTTCCAGATTGGTCTGAAATTCATAGCAATCCTTATGGCTCAGTCTCCCAACAGCTGAGATTACATGCCTGACACCATGCCCAGAAATTCTTGAGATCAAATTATCAAATGTGCATTTCCTTTATTAAAATGCACTTCAGAGTGTCAGTATTTCTCACTTTATATTAATAAAAAAGTCAGTCATTAAAAATGTTTCCCCTATTAATTCCTTTAGTCGACTTACAGTAATTCCCCAAATAATGCAATACATGACTCCAGTCACCGGCCACGGTTACCACTGGTGAACACTGACTCCACGTGGGTGCAGGTTTTATTTTGTTTTTCATCCTGATTATAAAACTGGTTTATAGAATTTAGTACAGTTTTTAGAAAGAGGGAAAATATAAGAAGTTCAGACTTTGAGGGCAAAGATTGTCAAATTAAATAAGTGGATGACATTTAAAAAGATTTGAATTTTTCTTTTTCTACAGCAGGTCTTGGGAGGAGGGTAAAGGTGAGTCCTCAAGTCAACACTCCAGTGAAGAAAGACTCAGAGGACAGACATTCCACTAATGACTCCCTGTGGAGAAGAAAGGACTTTGGAGGCAGCAGATGGGTAAAGTCCCTCTGCGACCTTCCACTTCTCCTGGGATCTCCTATCTAGCTGGTACTGGACATTCATTTGCTTTTCTTTGAAGTGATACAGACTAATCCATATAAACATAGGAATCAGCAACACTACATGAGAAAAACAAACCTTCCCTATTCCCATTGCATTAACAAGTATCATCAACAGGATTATTTAATAGATCCACTTTCAGTTTTTTTCCCCCTACTCAGACCCCTTTGTGAGTTATAATCATATTAAAGAAGCAAATGTGAAACCCATTTCTAGATAAGGTATTATCCTTGTAAGTTGATTTCTTTCTTTGGCAGAGTCTTGTTATGTAGCACACACTAGCTGTGAGCTCTCTATGCAGCCAAACTGGCCTAAAACACACATAGTCACACAGTATGTCTTTGTCTGTGTCTTGTCTCCTGTACTATTTTAAAAGAACCTGTAAAAAGTTGCATAGAATTTCATTTAATATTATGACTAAATTTTTCAATGATTTCCACATAATTAGGAATTTGGGCTTTTATTCGTGATAAGACACATGTATGAGAATTGATGAGAAATTTTAGGACAAGTTCTAAGAAGTTATATTACAAGGTAAATAGCATGAAACTCTGCTAAGTTACTGAATGTTTTCAAACACCTTTCCAAAAAACTGCACTAGTACCTAAGACTACTTAGAATGGAGAAATATTCCTAAAGCACAGTGTAACTCCTAAGTGTTATTTATCAGTCATTATATTCTAATTTGACTGGATAAAAATAATTTTGCCAAACGCTACAAACTGCTGTAAGCTAACTCCCAAAGACACACTAAAATATTAAATTTCTTAATAATCAAAGATAATGAGGAAGCTTATGAAGGTTACCAAAAAGTATTTATCTTGGTTCTACAGTATTGAGAAACACAAAGGCATTACCTATTTGAAACAAAACAGTGTAACCCACTTTTAGAGGGCACCATGTTTTCTTTTCTTTTCTTTTTATTTTCTATATTTTTTTTAATTTAAATTCCAAATGATTTCCCCTTTCCCGGTTCCTCCTTCCCCTAAAGTTTCATAAGCGCTCTTCCCTCCCCCTGTTTCCCATTCAACCCCTTCTCCCTTCTCTGTCCTGGTATTCCCCTACATCCATTCTTTCCAGGGCCAGGGGTCTCTCCTTCCATCTTCTTGGAAATCTATTGATATGTGAATTGTGTCTTGAGTATTCCGAGTTTCTGGGTTAATATCCCCTTATCAGTGACTGCATACCATGTGTGTTGTTTTGTGATTGGGTTACCTCACTAAGGATGATATTTTCAAGTTCTGACCACTTGCCTAAGAATTTCGTGAATTCATTGTTCTTAATTGCAGAGTAGTATTCCATTGTGTAAATATACTACATCTTATGAATCCATTCTTCTGTTGAGGGACATCTGGGCTCTTTCCAGCTTCTGGCTATTATAAATAAGGCTGCTATGAACATAGTAGAGCATGTGTCCTTATTGCATGCAGGGGAAGCCTCTGGGTATATGCTCAGGAGGGGTATAACAGGATCCTCCGGGAGTATCATGCCCAGTTTTCTGAGGAACCGCCAGACTGCTTTCCAGAGTGGTTGTACCAGCTTGCAATTCCACCAGCAGTGGAGGAGTGTTCCTCTTTCTCCACATCCTCGCCAACAACTGCTGTCTCCTGTGTTTTTGATCTTAGCCATACTGACTGGTGTGAGATGGAATCTCAGGGTTGTTTTGATTTGCATTTCCCTAATGACTAAGGATGCTGAACATTTCTTTAGGTGCTTCTCAGCCATTAGATATTCTTCAGGTGAGAACTCTTTGTTTAGCTCTGTACCCCATTTTTAATAGGGTTATTTGGCTCTCTGGAGTCTAACTTCTTGAGTTCTTTGTATATATTGGATATTAGCCCTCTGTCAGATGTAGGGTTGGTAAAGATCTTTTCCCAGTTTGTTGGTTGCTGCTTTGTCCTTTTGACAGTGTCCTTTGACTTACAGAAACTTTGTCATTTTATGAGATCCTATTTGTCAATTCTTGATCTTAGAGCATAAGCTATTGGTGTTCTGTTCAGGAAATTTTCCCCTGTGGAATAACAGAAAACCCAGGATAGCTAGAACTATTCTCAAGAGTAAAAGAACTTCTGGGGGAATCAGGATCCCAGACCTCAAGGTGTACTACAGAACAATAGTGTTAAAAACTGCATGGTATTGGTACAGTGACAGGCATGTAGATCAATGGAACAGAATTGAAGACCCAGGGGCTGGAGAGATGGCTCAGCAGTTAAGAGCACTGCCTGTTCTTCAGAAGGTCCCGAGTTCAATTCCCAGCACCCACATGGTGGCTCACAACCATCTGGAACAATATCTGATGCCCTCTTCTGGAGTGTCTGAAGACAGCTACAGTGTACTCACATATAATAAATAAATAAATCTTTAAAAGAATTGAAGACCCAGAAATGAATCCACACTCCTAGGGTCACTTGATCTTTGACAAAGGAGCTAAAACTATCCAGTGGAAAAAAGATAGCCTTTTCAACAAATGGTGCTGGTTCAACTGGAGGTCAGCATGCAGAAGAATGCAAATCAATCCATTCTTATCTCCTTGTACTCAGCTCAATTCCAAGTGGAGCAAGGACCTCCACATAAAATCAGACACACTGAAACTAATAGAAAGGAAACTAGGGAAGAACCTGGCACCATGTTTTCTGAAGTTACACTATCCAAACTGTGGTCTTGTCCTGAAGTCAGTCTGTCCACATCTTGCTCTTGTCTGACCACAGCACTTCACTGAGCTGGCCACAGCTGGCTAAGAGTCATCATCAAAACGGTTTCTTCTTGGGGATCTTAGTACTTCACACAATGCTACTACAGTATAAATCATATCATTCTAAAATATAACATTAGATCATACTAAACTGTGGTATTAATATCATATATTATTAGAACAATATGGTTAGATGGAGGACTGCATATGCACCAGAATTTCCACTAAATTAAGGGACTGAAAATGTTCTCTTTCATTGTGATGTCCTGGTTATGCTAATGTCACCTAACAATGGATTTCTCACATTCATGTGCCACGAGTGTAAAGAAGCCTACTGTACTGCCATCATATAAAAGTACAGTATAGTACACACAACTATGCCACACAGTACAAAATACTTGATTATGTAACAATGCCATTATTTTCACTGTTTTCTGTGGTGGCAACTCAGAAGCAAGGAAGGTTGGGATACAACTAAATGGAGAAACAGGTCTAGCTCTAAGCCATCGGTTCCTCTTCGGCCAGGCTGCTGAACGACAGTGACTTTGAGGACTTGTCTGGCTGATGACCGTGTGGATGCATGAAGGCTTTCAAGGGAGAGAACCCTTACTTTCTTCCCTGTATCCTTATTTTAGTGTGTACTGATGCTTCCAACAGGATTATGGTAAACACCCACATCTTGTATTCACTACCTTTCTTGACTGCATTATTTTCTTTTATGATTTTTGGTTAATCATGGCCTCAAAACAATGGGATAACACACAGACACTCGATCTCGATCTCTCTCTCTCTCTCTCTTCATGTTCAGCAGGTTATACCATCTAACCTGATATACATTCATACTCTACATTCATACTCCTATGAGAAGAGTGTTTAATGGTACACATACTTCTCAGAGTATTCTTACAGAAAAGTTATAGTAATGCATAATGATATGTAGTTCTTGGAGTCAGACAAACCTGGGACCAAGTCCTATAACTGTAAACCTTTGTATAGATATTCATAAAATAGTTAATTATTCCTCACAGTGTTGGTATGAGGATTTGAAAATGCAGTCTACCTTAGAAAGTAACAGTGCCTGGCACAGAGAAAATTCTCCAATCTAGGCAGGTGCTAAAGGTCTGTAGCTTTTAACAGGTGAAGAATTCCTAGATGGAATGATCTCTATCATATAGGTAGATCCTCAACACATCGAAGATAACCCTTAAATGTGCAGTGATAATTGTTCTTCCTATACTAGTAACAAAACTTAACAAATCACATAAAAGACTGAAGTATGATTATCAAGATGCAAATACATCTTTTTGAAAACTTCTCAATACTGAGCTTTGCAATGTCTTTCACAGACTCATTCATGAAGCCTTTGGGGTTGTGCATCCTCTATAGTGTGAGCTGAGCATACTCTAAGTAACCCTTAGTCTCTGGATGGACCTCCTTAAACTTGAGTATTCATATGCACACTGAATGAGGTGATGTACTGAAAACAAGAATAAAATGCTTTATTCATGATTGGTTAAAACAACTCCCTCTTTATAGAAATGTCTACAATCCTTCTGGGTACTGCTCAGCTTTCGCCTTGCACACGGTTTAATTTCTCATACTATCCTCTGCATCAGTGTTGTGACAGGGTGTGCTTATTGCTTGTCACAGAGTTAACATACTATATACACTGTCTTTCCTAAATGCTGTCAACTTTTGAGGAGAGAGTATTGCTACTGAGGCAGAAGGAGATTTCTCAACAGGATCAGGAGGAGGAAGTTGACAGTTTATAAGTTTTTTGTTTTTTTTTTTTTTTTTTTAAAAAAAACCCACCTTGCTAGTATTCTTGGAATGAATGAACAAACAGACTTACTTTAGGAACTAAGTTAAAATTGTCGCTTGCTCTCAAGGTAACAGCTTAAGTTTTAACGCTCTGTGTCATCCTGTCAAAATTTCAACTACACCTCCAAATACATTGTCAACTAGTAATATAATTAAGTCCTTAAGGAATCCATGTTTGTTGACTGTATTTTGGGGCATTATAAACTGATTTTTTCCATACTTTAAGTGAATTTGTGGGTTGTGTTCCATGACAAATCCCAAATGAGAGTTCTTGCTTCATAAGCTATTTTTGTTCTCTCAATCAGGAAAGTCAGCCGCTGATGAAGACCTGGAAACATGCAGTTTTCATGCATGCAGGATGTTTCAGGCTTACAGATTTATACTTAAAATCTTATCTCCCCTAGAACAAGCATATTAAGTATTCCTATAGGGTGTTAATGTGAGTGCACACAACACCCATCCCCTAGAGAAACATGGTAAGGAAAGTCAGTGTCCAGTGTGCATGGAGAACCACACATCAGGCTCCAGCACAAGCCACTCAAGTTCTGAGATATAAGTGCATCACAGGGCAAGGTGGCAGCTATCTGTTAGGACGCATGCGTTTACTCAACAGAACTCCCATGGTAGCTAATTCTGCCCATTACTGACCAGAATGGAATGACCCAGAGATAAAAGACTGGTTCTCAATGGGGGAAAAAAAAAGTCAAAAATTTCTCAGTATTGGAAACCAATCCGTAAATGGGAACTCTAGTTAAAAGTCTGATTTTCTATTTTTGTAAGCATGCAAATCATTTTAGCACCACAATAAGGTGGATATTAAGACATATTTGAAAAATCCAAGTTTGCCTCCATCTGACTGTGGATTTATCCATCCTGTTGAGGAAGATCTGGCCCACTGTTAGGACTATTTTATGATTCATTGCATGTCTTGGGCCCTAAACTTGGGGATCACCAAATTTACCACTCATCTGAAAAAACAAAAAGTTCACAATGTAACCAGTTCGAGGCCAACCTTCCAAAGTTCTTGTGTGCTGTGGGGAGTGCAGTGGGCGTCTCTGGGTAGCACGCTACATCAGCTCCTACACTCCTTACCTAACTTATTTAAAATGGACAATAAAAGTTTTCTTTAATTAGCTACTGGTGTACATTAACATGATCATGATTAAACCATAAAAACCAACTGTACATAACTCTGGTCCCCTATTCCATATGTTTTGAATTATTCTGTTTGAAAATGTACTTTGTGTTCCTTTTAAAAGTTCGACCTTCTTCTTTCAGAGAATTAAATGCATATTACTGTAGTGAAGAAGATAATGTTTCAGACCTCCAGGCATATATTAAACACACTGGCAGCACTTGAGACAAAATGCTTTACTTATTAGATACTTCCTACTCTAAACAGTGTCATCAAAGGCTAAAAACAAAATCCATATAAAAGCTGCACAATGCTTCCACACAGAACCTGTGCCAAAGTCCCTGTACTTTCCAACTAATGAGGAAAGGATGTGTACTCTTAACATATGAATGTAAGATTTTCCAAGCATTCACTTTAGGAAACTAGACTATTGATTCCATATGGGTTATGTTAAATGAAACTGTATTGGTAAAATAACCTTTAAGATATCTGGCATGATAACAATAATTAAACAATATTCCAAAGACTAAAACAAAAGGGAATTTGGTTCCCCAATGGCTAATTAAAATAAAATGAAAAAACACAGCATGCCATCCATCAAGATAAATTGTTATTGTTTAAGAACTTTTAAAATACTGTTAAAATATACTTTTAGATAAAATCTGAAAGAGATGGGAAAATATTTGTGGCTTAAAAATGGATAGTTTGGTGAAAAAAAAAAGTATAGGACTCTGAAATTTTACGTGGAGATAACAGCTTTAAAGCCATGAGCACAACCAGATGGTACTTAAATCACAGGAGTTCTACAGTTTCACCATCAGTGGGTTTCAATGTAAGATTTCTAATAGCTATGAAAGCATGCCATGCTGATAGTCTACTTCTTAGGTGACTGCAGCGCATCTCCCTATCCACTCACAGCAATGCATTCCACAGCCAGCCAACACCATAGAGAGGTGCTGAGAGCTAGAATTTAGTGAGAGGAAGAGAGCAACTTCTTAATGTAGCATGTTTACTAATTCACCTGCAGTCTGCTGAGCCTCAGTGCCTCAGAGGCAACTAAAACCACACTGGGTAAAGAGACAACATTAAACAATGAAGTATAGTCATTTCTCCCTATTTTAATTAGATGCTTTTCCATGGCACTTTGGAATAGAAAAAAGTAAGCTGGGTTGAAGCTTCTTGTTAGGTCATATGAGCATTTTTATAATCACATTTTAAAATCAGCCCTAGCCAGGTGTGGTTGTACACTAATGCCTTCCTGACATCTAGGAGGTGGGGTAGGAACATTATCAGTTTGAGGCCAGGATGGAAGATGAAGCCCTGTTTCACACAAAAAAAACCCAAACCCAACCCAACCCAACCCAACACACACACACACACACACACACACACACACACCAGCTTGAATACTACAAGTGCTATAAATATATGTTCAAATATCTTACAAGAGGAAATGTGTAGAAAGCAAACTCTTGGGTACTGGCCAGAACTATTATTTTTGCTCTGATGACAATGAGGGGAAATGTAGCTTCCATTCCAACTGCACTACAGTTCTGTGTTTAATGGTCACTCTACAGCAAGCAAAGCATGTCTACAGCCTTAGCCAGGGGCAGGTGCACGTGCCTATAATCCTGTCTTTGGTGACTGAGGGTGTGTGACAAAGCACTGACACTTCCTTCAGCAGTTAGCAATCAGACTTTGACCTGCATCAAAATAGCTTTTTCCAATTATGAGTTCATTTTCCACATCTTATAAATTATAAAAAAGTGAAGTGTAAAACCACAGAATCAAAGTTTCAATCACATCTGTGTATTACTGTGACATGTATCCTAATTTTATTGCCCTGACTAAAACTTAGCAGTGCTCTCAAACAAGTAAACATCATGTCTGCCTTCCCAAATCAAATACAGTTAAAAGGAGGAGGAGTGGTTAAAGCATACTGAAATTACGAATGAGAGTATTTGTAAAGTTGAAAAAAATCATGTGTTACCCTATCTAAATATTTATGGGATAGTATGGCATGCTGGGGCTGGGAGAGGTAGTTACTGGACTTAATTACAAAGATCATCTACATTAGAAACTTTACATAAATAGCAAATTGTATTAATTTTATCAAGAAATGAGTTTATTTTTATACTTCTAATTTTTCAGTATTATAGGTCAGAAAAATATTATGGGGAATTGCTATTTCAACTCACTGATATGGTAAGCAATATTTTAAAAAGCATAGAACAGTTGGACTTTGGTGTAAAAAGCTTCCTTCAGTGAGCTCAGTCAATGGTATTTTTTATTTAAAGTAAAGTTAACCTTGTGGTGGTGGTGCATGCTGTAATTACAGCACTTGAAACGTAAAGGCAAGAGGATTCAAAGTTCCAGGCTATCCTAGGTCTTTTTAGCAAGTTCTAGGCCAGCCTAAGGACTAAATGAGACTTCAACTACAACAAAACTGAAACTTAATAAAGAATCAAGGTATAAACTTGAATATAATAGAGTACAATAAAACTAAAATTTTTAATGCTTTATTTTCTCCAAACCAGATGTTATACAACATCCCACATCAATGGCAAGTTTTGTCAACAATGAGGCAAGTATTCAAAAAAGAAGCACACAGGAAACTCATCATGCTGAACAGACAGCAGTGTACTAGAGTCTCAGTTTTCCCCTGTCAAGAGGTGATCGTCCCAGGTCTCTGTAGTGTTACTGACCACTCCTGCCTGCTAAGTGTCCATTCACATCCTCACAGTTCATTGACACTGTTGCACTAACAACAATATAGAGCTAGCTCAGTCAAGGTTGAGTTTTATTGCAATGTGTGGTCAATTATGTGTTGTAAATTACGAAAGGGCTGGGCCTCGTGTTAATGGACTATAACACTTAGATCATTATTGGTGTTTCAAAATGGTAGATCAGAAAGGAAAAAATGGTGGAGTTTAATAACCTGCTTACAGGGATACAGGTCACTCAACATCTACCTTTTATGCTAGTTTCTCTAACTCATAAGCTTGTATAGCCTAAACATACTTTCAGGAATTCTAAGCTCATGAAAATAAATTAGTAATAAGGAAAACATTGCATTGCAGGGTCTGAACTCAGGGTCAGTTCTCATTGTTTCTCCAGGTCTATGTATATGCTTCTTACAAGCATCATGAATCAGAGTAGGTTGGTCATTCTTTATATTATATTCAGAGTTTTGAGTTTGACAAGTTTTCATTTTTAATGAACTCAGGCTTTAAGAAAACAACACATTCTGCGAACCTTAATCTGGGCTTGCATCAGAAACAACCTGGCTTAGAAAGGATCGTGATGTTAATTCTTTAAAAGTGGCTACTGTGTGTACAAGGTACATATTCTTTCTGCTGATAAAATCTAAAGTTCTTTCCACTGATGTCAATGTGGAAACCATTTTGTCCCATGGCTGCTTAAAGATCTGCAATAGGATTAAGTCAGCTGCACGGGCTCATTAGATCAGGCTTCACAATGGTGTCTGAGTTGGAGTCTGTTTCTCGTAGACTTCCTCAGAGACTAAGATTGGCTCCTTAGAGCTAGTCTGATTTTACTAGAAACAACTGTATCACATCAGCCACTCTCATAAATTTGCTTTAAGATGGAATCCGCCCTAACCCTGAAGCAGATGAAAGTTTACTGAGCCTATGCACTCTCTGTAAGAGTCAAACAAAAATATGCGTTTAGCTTCTGGAGTAATGTACAAGACTGATTATTAAATATTTCAATGGGCTTCTGCCTTACAACTATGAATTTAACAAAACTGTAGCTGAACTTGAATAAATGTCAACTGATAAAGTATATCTACATTCTTATTTGATGATCAGATGAATCACATATAATTCTTTAAGTAAATTACAGAATTCATGGAAATGAAGCAAAAAATTAGCATTCTTTAAAACTAATTTTTAATATGGAGACTAAGTTGAGCATATTCACAGTTAATTTTACCTTGTAGTAGGTTATCACTGCCTGACAGAATATTGTTACTTAACTAAATATCAAATTAACTTTTGTTTCTAAATCCAGTTTCTTTAAAGTAGCTAAACCTTCAAGGTTTTGTTATCTTGCTGACTTACGGAAATTCAACCAAGTAACTGCATAACTAAGGCTCATGTGCAAAGTTCCCTGGCTACCCTCTAACTAATGCAGATCAAATGCAATCTGAACGAAGGCTATATGTTCTTCTTTCAGTTATTAATACTCTGAAAAATAATACTGGAAAAGTCCTGAAATGAAAGGGAACCAAGAGAAGAGAACATTTCTGGAACAGTATTGCCAATTCTATACCATTAGAAAATGGTCCTGCTTCTCCTTTGCCTTTCTATGAAAATTAGCACTCTAATCTTCTACATACTTGGTATTGTATGTGAAACAGGTAAAAAGTTCTAAAAATAGTTCAACTCAGCTTGATTCAGAGCACCAGGAAATTTCACAATGTAGTATACTTTGAGAGTTACAACTTTCAGTCACTTTAAAAATGCAGCTTTCTGCATAGTTATAAAGGTAATGGGAGAATAATGGAAGACAAGATGGAAGGGAAGCACCCAGAAAGACCCTAGGTGACAGGATTAAAATGTCAACTCTTTGATGCCACTCAGGCTCCAAACAGGGCCTTTTGAGTAGTAAGCCATCCATCAAGCTCTAGGGCACTTACTTATTCTAGGCCTCAAGTCAAACATCTGAGCTAAAGATGAAGAATACCCACCGATGAATACCCGGCAACGTTCATGTGTGCTACTATTTAGGAAATGCTTTTCTGCAAGAACTACAAAAACTTTCTAAGCAAACTAATACAATACTCAAGAAAAAGTGGTAATTACATGTAAAGGACAGCAGATGAGAGACTACGGCTATGGCACACCACTACCTACAGGGTAAACTACTGACTCTCTGAGACTTCCTCTTTGAAAATCTCTGTCTCTCTCTCTCTCTCTCTCTCTCTCACACACACACACACACACACACACAGGTCACAAGATAGCTTGTAAGAATTACTTCTTTCCTTTTACCACATGAGTTCACGAGCTTTAACAGCATAAAGCAGCAAACCCCTTTATCTACTGAGCATCTGATCAGCTCCGAGAACTCCCTTATTAAGCCACCACTCACAACTCTTTGATTGAAATTCCCCACTGTGGTCTCCATGCTCACCTATCTGCCTCCATGTTACTGTTTATCTTGTTCACCCAGCCTGGTTCCTCTCCCTCTGGAAAGTTCTTGTCCACTGTGAAGCCTATCCTCACTTGGCCCACTCTCTTTCCTATAATCTTGTAGGACATGCGGTCTCTAGCACTGAGCTGGCATGCAGCATAGAGTACCTTCTATTGCAGTTCTCTTCTAAATAGATCACAGGCTTCTGAGGTTTAGAACTATGCTCATATATTTATAAGGCCCGTGCATGAATATGTGTACATGACAGGGACCAATAGATGGGTGATTAAGATGGTAATGATGATAACCTAATTGGTTCCCTGAGAGTTTCTGAAGAAACAATATCAACCCACAGGTAATACTACTGGCTTTTTTTTTTTTAATTTCATCACATATACCAACTCTGTAAATTGTATACTATTTCTCACATTTTAAGATGAAAAAAAAATTGAGGCCTTAAAATGTAATTTGCTCAAAATCATAGAACTATTAGATAATGAAGTTAGAATTTGGATATCTACATCCACTCTATAATTCATTTAAAACCACAAAAAAAAAAAAAAAAACCCACAACCTATAGTGTCTGTTTCCTAAAAGCTTACACCAATTCATTTTACACCAATTCAAAAAGCTTTATACTATTTTGTTGTTAATGTACATCTGTCTACTAAATTGGACCAGGCCAGCCTCAAAATCAGATTCACCTGCTCTGCGTATTGTATATTGGGATTAAAGGTGTATACCACTACTCCTGGCAAACATGACTATTTTTGACTGGCAAACCACAGTTAGATATTTTGATATATACATGTACACACATACACACACACACACACACACACACACACACAACATGGTGTAATGAAACTGTATCATTAACATATCTAGTACTTTCTCATCTATAATTCTTTTGTGGCTAGACATCTGAAATTTACTCTCTTGGTTATTTTGAAATATGTATTATTGCTGAATGTAGTAATTCTACAGAAATGATCTCAAAATCTACCCACCTCCAGTCTATTCGAAACTTTCTACCTTTTAACCTAAAACTTGCACTTTTCCCCAAATTCAGCCTCTGGGAACCATCCTGTTACTCATTACTTCTCCAAGTTCCCCATTTTAGATTTAACTTATAAGTGAAATCATGTAGGACCAGCCTTGCTGTGCCTGATTTATTTAAGACAGTAATTGTCTTTTAGATTCATGTATGTGTCACAAAATGCAAGGCTTCTTGTTGGAGGCTGAATAGTATTCAAGTGGGCGTAAGAATCTGTCTGTCTCTCTGTCTGTCTATCTATCTATCTATCTATCTATCTATCTATCTTCTATTTATGTTTCTATCTATATCATATTTTCTGTATCAGTTCATTTATTCCTTGATACTCTATTACTCAATATGTTACCTAGAGTGAATGATGTCATGAGCACACAACTACAGGTGTCTTTTCAATATTCTAATTTTGATTCCTTTTGGAAAGAAACCTACTAGAGTGATCACACAAAGGTTCTACTGAAGAACTTCCGAATCATTTTTCACAGTGGCTGAACTCATTTACACTTATGCCAATAATGCACAGGATTTTGCTTTTCTTTGCATATTTGCCAACACTTGTCACTTTTCATCTAATTTAAAACTATTTGTTCTGAGATCAGGTCAGTCATATATGTTAATCTATGTAAAGCATATGACTGTTTTTTTAGTACAGCCAGTGTTATGCTAGACATTCCATCTCCTTTAAGCATCTATCAGTGCTCACCTCACCCGCTATCTCTCCTGCTCTAGGTAAAAGCGATCCTTTTGTTGCTGTAACGTGATTCATTGTTTTTTAAGGGCAAGAAATATTCTACAACATGGATGTGTTACATTTTATTTAACCATTAATTAGCTTGTGGAGATGTGTTGCTTTCTATCATGAATAATGGTGCTCTAAATATCCACATATGTCTCTTTTAGACATGATTCCATCTTTCTTGCTTACATATTTAGAAACAGAATGGCTGTGTTCCATGGCAAGTGTTTAATCTTTCAAGGAGCTGTCAGTTTTCATTTGTTTCCTGGTGGCCTGTGTCTCCACCTCCTTGTCTACACTTGCCCCCGTGTTTATGGCTGTGGCCAACCTAGTAGGTGTAGAATGACAGCTTGTGGAGGTGCTAGTTTGCATTTCCCAAGTGCTAATTACTACACTGAGCATTGAGCCTTCCCCCAAGTGTTTAATCTTTCACATTTACAAGCTCAATGGAGAAAAGTCTGTTTGGATCCTTTGCCCAACTTCTATCTATTGCAAAGTGTGAGGCTTGCAGACACATTCGCCTATTTTGCAAGTGGCGTTACACTTTCTTAATGCTGATGAAGGCTTTTTGTTCGTTTAATTTGCTTGTGCTTTTGGTGTTATATAAGAAATTATTCTGGATGCAAACTAAGAGTGAAGTTGAATAACTGCCTGAGGAAGTCACTTGTGTTCTCATGCTCATGTGCTCTCCTGTAGCAAGGTCTGTAGCTACCTTTCAGCTGTGCTTCTTACTGACCTCACGGTACTACCTTTTGGAAGATGAAGGTAAGACAAAAGTAGGATCTAGCTCTTTTAAAATTAATTACTTTTGTGTGTGTGTATAACTTGAAGGTGTAGGTTTTCCCTCTTACTCAGGTCTTCAGGCTTCTACCCCTGAGCTGTCTCACCTCCTCCAAGGAAATCCTCTATTCCACTCCTAGTCAGTGCAGTCCAGTCTTTCAGATGTTCATAACTCACTTCATACCTTTTCCATTTCCTGCCCTGCCTGAGGCAGGTCTTCTCCAAGTAATTGGAGGCAGCTGTGTAAGAGCCTCTACTTTCCTGCAAGCAAATGCACTGACCGTTTATTGGGCATGGCCTTCTCTCATGAGGACTCAAAGAACTGCACACTTGCTATCTCTTAAGTACTCCGCTATGAGTAAGCAAACACATGCTGATGTGCTGCCACACATGCCCTAGCTGTTGAGAAATATGAGCTGTGCTATCTTGATTACTGTTTGTTATTTAAAAATTTTGAGTAATTTTGTGCAAATATGTTTTTCTCCATATATCTTGGCTTTGGCATTTAATTAAGAAAGGTTATTTTAGGAATTGAAGTCTTAAAATACCTTACCAGAACTTATTTGTTAATGGGATCACACTTGCGTCAAAGTAAAACAATGAAAAGCCTGGTAGGTCCAAGGTTTCATTGGGACAAATAGTCATTACATGTGGGAAAACACTAGGTATGCTGGCATGAGGCTGAGGCAGGAGAACTGAGTTTGTGGCAAGTCTAGAACACACATTGAGACCCTGCCTCAGACGCTCTTGGCAGTCAGTCTCAACAAGGAAGGCCGCCTTAGCAAAGGAAAGAAGCAGTCAGTGACTCGAGGCACTGGTGGCTATTTTATTTTAATATGTAATGTAGCTCCCAGGGTACCTGTCAATTTGTACATTCCTAGGAGCATATTTTACAAATATCAATACTGGATTTTCAAGCCTGGTGACACCTGCCAGGAAAATGATATAGCATCTACGCACCTCTTCCAACTATGGCTGTTTTTGGTATCTTCTATGAGTCACTCTTGGGCACTTTCAGAGACTCTAGCAAGGTACACTCAATCTAAATAAAATACTTTTAATAAAATAAACAACTTAGTACTAAAATCGATCTGACTCATAAAGATCTAATACGGTCTTCATCTTCATTCTAAGGAATGGGTGATTTTAGAGAAAAAAAAGTTGTTACCACATCAAAACAGTACAGTTTTAAGCTAAAACAACTGTTAGAGAATTTCCTTAAGTCCTATCAAACTTGTTCTGGTCACCAGGCCTGGTCACCAGTGACCCTTCCCAGAGGCTGTGTCCATACACCCATAACATGGGGTTCTAGGAAACAGTTCATTTGTCATTAAATTAGACTGACAACTCCTGAAAACATGAGCTGCATTCACAACACTGGTAAAAACAAACAACCCTCCCCTATAAACAAACACACAAACAAAACACCAGCATGTTGGACGTATGGTGAGGAACAAAGGGCCTGATTTCCAAAACCTGTCACACCAGTGAACCGTGGTTTATATCTCAAGTGCATGGACACCCAAGCACACATTGGGCACTTGTAGATACTCCCAATTCTCTGCCTTAAGATTTATCATATAGGCTTCTATTGATCTTTACTGTCAGAATAAGAATAGTATAAGTATAAAGGTGAATTCTTCACCTACAGATATTGATTAACCACGTGCATTGTGCACGTATTTTGTAAGCTGGTCTAAGTCCTTACAATGCACTGGTCATTTAACTTGGATTACAAAAGTAGAGGTGGAACCTATCTTCTGATCAGGTGAGGAGAAATGAGTAATGAGCTTCTATGTGTTTGGTAGATTATGAATATAAGAAAAAGACAAGGGCAGGGTGAAGGAGATCAGGAGGGCTGAGGCAAGTCATGGAAAGCTTCTCTCAAAAAAATTGTGAGCATCTGGAGGAGAAAGCCTTTGCAAAGCTTTACTAGCAGCAATGAAGCAGGCATCTCAAGCAACAGCCGACAGGCCAAGGGAACCCGGGAGAGTTACCTTGGCATAGAAGGACTAGGCCTGATCTCAGAAGCCTTCACAGCTGCCACTTTATGGATCAGCTTTCCACTGTGAGGTATAGGAGCCATTCAGGAATGGAATTTTTGGAGGCCGAGTCTCCAGGTTTCTTATCAAGTCTTTGTGACATTCAGGAAAACTGAATGAGACTGGGAATAATCTAATACTGGAAGCCTACCTGCCTGGAACACATGAGATCTGCCAGAAGTTCCTCTCCACTAGGCTTTCCCAGTGTGTCTTTTGGCTCAGGGTAAGCACTCTCTTAAGGATGTGAGGATATTTTGTTTTTCCTTACAGTCATGTCTTGAAAATACACACACACACGCACAGAGAGAGAGAGAGAGAGAGAGAGAGAGAGAGAGAGAGAGAGAGAGAGAGAGAGAAAGAGAGGGCATGCTAGCAAGAGCGAGTGAGCAAGCAGTCTGGAAAGCCATCTCAGCAGAACTTGAGCCACTTACAGCTTTCAGTTTCATGTCTTTCTGGGATTCCTGCATGTGAATGAGTGGGTCTGATTCATGTGCCTTCTCTTGGGCTCTTTTCCTTCTGTTTGTTGTCCAACTGCAATGTATTTTTGTTTTATCTTATATTTTATTTTGTTATACTAAAAAAAAAAAAGTATTGTGTTCTAACACAGTTAAGAAGAATTGGTCTACTTTTAAAAGGACCTATCACTTTTTGGATTCCCAGTACTCTGAAGGTGTACTAACAAACTATGGGTTCAATAGTGAGATCTTCCTCAACAAGGATGGTGGCAAGTAATAGAAGAAAACACTAAATATCTAGTCAGCCTTATAGCCTCCACATGCATCTGCACATGCATGTACAGCCCTAAAATGCAGACACACATGCAAAGAAAAGAATGTCTACGGTGAAACAGTAAAGCTTACTCATTAACTCTTGACCCTTGCTTGAATCAACATAATTGAATGAACATAATTTTAATATTTTGTATGTGTGATTAAATAGAAAGTCTACACCAAGCATTTGCTGGATATCACAGAATGACAGCTGTCCTGAAGAAATGCAGATATGGATCTGAATCACTGGTTGCACCAGCTGAGCTTTCTATGGAAAAAATACATTTTCTCCCAAATAAACGAAATAAGCCTGCTACTTAAAGGAATATATACACATATTTCTACATATTTTATATATATATATATACATATTACATATAAATCATATAGATATGTTACCAGTGATAAAACTCAAGGTTTCAGGCAAAAGTTAGCAATTTTTGACATTTGCCATCATGAAGCTGCTGTAACTTCAAACCAACTTTAGATGAGATTAGTGGTGACATTAACAAATGTGAACTTCAAAGTGATGTAGTAACATGTCAGTTTTTGGAAGATCTCTATAACATCAAGTAAGTAGTATTTTCAAACAACTAATGTATTATAAAATCCTGTGTTGGTAACATATCCTCTTATATTCAGGACAAATCAATTAATTGTGACAGGATAAGGAAAGTTAATTGCAATGGTTTCAGAGTACATAATTTATTTAGCCTTCTGGAAACTATCACTCGTGCTGAAAAACTGGATAGCTATCTGTAGAACAAGACTAGACCCTTTCTCTCACCTTGTATAAAATTAGCTTCAAATGGATCAAAGCCCTTAGTGTAAGGTCTGAGACTATGAAATTGTTAAGAGGAAAAAAATCAGAGAAATATCAAAAAACCTTTGAAGACATAACAGCATAGACAAGGACTTCTGTAAAAGATTTGTGCCACTTTAGAGATAACACCAATGGCACAAGTACAGTAAAGAACACACATGACAAGGCAACCTCAGGACTGCAGACTACCTTTATTACTTTCAATCCAATAGAGAAATAGTATGTAGACTATATACTTAAAGTTAAAAAAATAAATTATTGATTGGGTAATCAATAAACGGGTTAATAAAATAAGATAGTTCTCAAAAGATGTAGACTGCTGTCTGTAAGCAGGTGAGGTCAGGTGAAATATAAGGCTAGAGCCTGTGATTGGGCAACGGAAAAAGAAGTTGGGTTGAAAGTTTTAGAGAAAGGACAGAGAGACAGAAAGACCAAAGGAGAAGGGGACAGAGAGCAGAGGGAGGAAGATGATGAACCAGATCCACATGGACTGAAAGAGCCACAGGTCGCTATGGATATTATAGAAGGGTAATAGAGTAACGTAGGGCACATCTGTCCAATCTAGATGCACAGACTGTATCAATATCAATTGAGTTCTTTGTGTGGGCGTTTTGGGGGTTGAGGATTTACTGTTATAAATCTGGCTGTTAAATTACAAGCTATGGGTGTGACCTAGGTTTTCTGCATACATGCTGTGCTGAGTAGTAGCCTGGTGTTCTTGTGGGGATCCTAACAGCAGGAGTGGGGCTGTCCCTGACTCTTTTACCTATTTGTGGACTCCGTTTCCTCCTGCTCAGTTGTCTCCTCTGTCCAGCCTTAATGTGGTGTCATGTGCCTGGTGTTATTGTAGCTTATTATGCCCTGTTTGGTTGATATCCCTGGGAGGTCTGCTCTTCTCTGAAGGGAGGACGGGGCCTTGCATCTGGAGGATAAGGGAGTCACAGGAACACAGGGGGAAGGGGTACTGCAGTTGGTATGTAATATATAAAAGAAGAACAAAAAAGGTAAAAAGTTAAAAGTTTCAGTATAACAAACAGTTCCTGTTCCAGTTCAACTTTTAGCTCCAGTTATCCCTAGTACATAACTGTACAACCTATTCAGAATGAAAACACAAGATGTCCGCAGGACACCTCCTTGGTTTACACTAAGGACTCTCACTAATTCACTGAAGTCTGCCATCACAGCTTCCCTGTGCTGCAGGAGAAGCACCGTACATTCTAATGTCAGCCCTTCTCACCTCACTTCAGTATCTAGTGACATTTCAAAGTGTACTCTCTCCATATTTAGAAATAAAACCTAAGACCAAAGAAAGACCCCTTCCCACAAACGACATAAAGACACTACAGTTCAATCTAACATTTTTATGTAGAGCATAAATGACATGCTGAAATCATGAAGAGTTCAAGAGCAGGTAAAGGTGGGTGTTTACAGTCCTGAACTCTTCAGCAGCCTGAGGCAGGAAGGTTCCTTCACCAGCATGGACAATCCAGAAAAGGGAAAGCGCAAAGGTGAAAAGTGTAGTGAGACAGGGTGGCTGAAGACATGGACTTTACACCCTGTGATTTCCACACATAAGTGAGTGAACACTGGAACATTTGCTGAGGACTTTCTTTTTTTTTCTTTCTTTCTTTATTTTTTTCGAGGCAGGGTTTCTCTGTGTAGCCCTGGCTGTCCTAGAACTCACTCTGTAGACCAGGCTGGCCTTGAACTCAGAAATCCTCCTGCCTCTGCCTCCCAAGTGCTGGGATTAAAGGTGTGTGCCACCACCGCCCGGCCTGCTGAGGACTTTCAAGAGGAGGTGAAGAGGGAGATTAAAAGAAGAGATGGGAGAGAGAAATACAGAAAAAAAGGACAATGAGGAGGGGGAGGGGAGAGGGAAGAAGAGAGTAAGACAGCAAGATGCTTGCAGAGCACATGGAGTAAGGAGAGACAGACACACACACATTCATACACACAGAGAAAGAGTGACAGAGAGAGGGAGAGATGAAAGACAAGAGACATGGAGATAGAATGTCAGAAACTGCTTTGATAATAGTTATCTATTTTGGCAAATTTTGAATTTGAAATTTGAAACTCAGTTTCTTTATCTTTACAATCTGAAACTTTCAAGTCGGAGGCTGATTATAGAATGAAAGGAACTAAGACATAACACATTTAGCATGTCCACAAAAAGTAAAAGCAAATAACAGGTGACGATGTCACAGAGCCCAGCAGCTGCTCAATTAACAGACAGGAACATGAATGCAGAGTGCCTGGGGCTAGGGTTTGTGCCTTCTCCAGAGTATTCCTGGGCAGTCCAGTATTTTTTACAGCTAAGTTTACAAAATAATTCATAAATAATAAATTTCATCATTTAAAAAAGTACTACTGGCCAATCTTTAAAAAGATTGATAGGAGCCACATAGACCACAGGCCCTCAATTAAAGATCATTAAAAGTATGGAAGGAAGATGAGTAAGCTTAGGCCCTGCTGGTTTTCTTATATAGTTCTATGATCAAGGAGAATTTAGTTATTTGATATGAAACAGCACTGAAAAAGAGATAAAGGCCTAGAAATAAGAGAACTAAAAATGTATAAAACCTTCAATGCATTCTCATGGCACTACTGTTAATTTTCTGAAGTGAATTCTTTTATGCAATTGTAAGAAAAGCCTATAGGTAGGCTTGAGTTATCAGAGAGGAAGCCAAGCACCTCATGAGCTCCAATCTGTATCTGAACTGTCACTTGGTCTAGTAGTGGTTATTCCTGGTTGTCAACTTGACTATATCTGGAATGAACTCTGACGTGGATCTTGGCTTGGAGATCTTGAGGCACAGTGGCTATGAATCCCAGAAGATTAAGACAGGGAGATCGCTGAGTTCAAGGTCATCTGGGACAAAGCAAGTCCCAGTTCCAGGCCTGGTGGAACACACCTTCTGCTGGAAACCTACATAAGGACATTGGAAGAAGGAAGATTCACTCTCTTCTTCACCTGCTTGCCTGGTGGGACTGAGCGACTGCTGGATCCTCAGACTTCATCCACAGCTGCTCTGACCTTTGCTGGGAGTTGGACTACAGACTGTAAGTCATCAACAAATTCCCTTCCTATATAGAGACTACCCATAAGTTCTGTGACTCTAGAGAACCTTGACTAATACACTGCTTTTGCTCACAAGAATGACAGCAAATTAGTTATAATCTATTTTCCTTGGTATTTTCTCTTTATATAAAATACATAAAAATATTTTTACAACACAAAAACATGGTTCTAAAAACAAATCACAGATGAAAGAATCAATTATTAAAGTGCCAGAACTTAGGGTTGGGGAGAAGACACCTACGCAAGGATAGGAAAAAAGATAAATTATAGGGGACATCAGTGTGCTGAGCACGGAGAGGCAGCAGAAGCAAAGGACAGTGTAACAGTAATATGTTTTAAGATGTGGCCTTTTCATTCTTGAGTGGACAGCTGAATATTGCTTGATGTAGTTGTTTTTTTTTTTTATGTTTGGTAATTGTAGAGAGACTAAAGGTAATAACAGGACAAAGTCTAGGTGTCTTAGTCAGGGTTTCTATTCCTGTACAAACATCATGACCAAGAAGCAAGTTGGAGAGAAAAGGTTTTATTGAGCTTACACTTCCACACTGCTGTTCATCACTAAAGGAGTTCAGGAGCTGATGCAGAGGTCATGGAGGGATGTTTCTTACTGGCTTGTTCCCCTGGCTTGTTCAGCCTGCCCTCTTTTTTTTTTTTTTTTTTTTTTTTTTTTTTTTTTTTTTAATTTAATTTAATTTTATTTTTTTAATTTACATTCCAAATCACTTCCCCTTTCCCGTTTCCTCCCTCCCCGAAGGTCCCATAAGCCCCCTTCCCTCCCTCTTTTCTCCGTTCAACCCCCTCTCATTACTCTGTCCTGGCGTTCCCCTACATCCAGTCTTTCCAGGACCAGGGGTCTCTCCTTCCATCTTTTTAGAAATCTATTGATATGCTGATTGTGTCTAGGGTATTCTGAGATTCTGGGTCAATATCCCCTTATCAGTGACTTCATACCATGTGTGATCTTTTGTGATTGGGTTACCTCACTAAGGATGATATTTTCAAGTTCTGACCATTTGCCTAGGAATTTCGTGAATTCATTGTTTTTAATTGCAGAGTAGTATTCCATTGTGTAAATATACCACATCTTCTGAATCCATTCCTCCGTTGAGGGACATCTGGGTTCTTTCCAGCTTCTGGCTATTATAAATAAGGCTGCTATGAATATAGTGGAGCATGTGTCCTTATTGCATGCAGGTAAAGTCTCTGGGTATATGCCCAGGAGTGGTATAGCCGGATCCTCCGGAAGTGTCATGCCCAGTTTTCTGAGGAGCCGCCAGACTGCTTTCCAGAGTGGTTGTACCAGCCTGCAATTCCACCAGCAGTGGAGGAGTGTTCCTCTTTCTCCACATCCTCGCCAACAACTGCTGTCTCCTGTGTTTTTGATCTTAGCCATCCTGACTGGTGTGAGATGGAATCTCAGGGTTGTTTTGATTTGCATTTCCCTAATGACTAAGGATGATGAACATCTCTTTAGGTGCTTCTCAGCCATTAGATATTCTTCAGGTGAGAACTCTTTGTGGAGCTCTGTACCCCATTTTTTAATAGGGTTACTTGCCTCTCTGGAGTTTAACTTCTTGAGTTCTTTGTATATCTTGGATATTAGCCCTCTGTCGGATGTAAGGTTGGTAAAGATCATTTCCCAGTTAGTTGGTTGCCGCTTTGTCTTTTTGACGGTGTCTTTTGCCTTGCAAAAACTTTGTAATTTAATGAGGTCCCATTTGTCTATTCTTGATCTTAGAGTATAAGCTATTGGAGTTCTGTTCAGGAAATTCTCCCCTGTGCCCATATGTTCAAGGTTCTTCCCTAGTTTCCCTTCTATTAGTTTCAGTGTGTCTGGTTTTATGTGGAGATCTTTGATCCACTTAGAATTGAGCTTAGTGCAAGGAGATAAGGATGGGTCAATTTGCATTCTTCTGCATGTTGACCTCCAGCTGAGCCAGCACCATTTGTTGAAAAGGCTATCTTTTTTCCACTGGATGGTTTTAGCTCCTTTGTCAAAGATCAAGTGACCATAGGAGTGTGGATTCATTTCTGGGTCTTCAATTCTGTTCCATTGATCTACATGTCTGTTACTGTACCAATACCATGCAGTTTTTAACACTATTGCTCTGTAGTACAGCTTGAGGTCCGGGATACTGATTCCCCCAGAGGTTCTTTTACTCTTGAGAATAGTTTTAGCTATTCTGGGTTTTCTGTTATTCCAGATGAATTTTTGAATTGCTCTTTCTAACTCTATGAAGAATTGAGTTGGGATTTTGATGGGGATTGCATTGAATCTGTGTATTACTTTTGGTAAGATGCTCATTTTTACTATATTAATCCTGCCAATCCATGAGCATGGCAGATTTTTCCATCTTCCGAGGTCTTCTTCAATTTCTTTCTTCAGAGACTTGAAGTTCTTGTCATACAGATCTTTCACTTGTTTGGTTAGCGTCACGCCAAGATACTTAATATGGTTTGTGGCTATCGTAAAGGGTATTATTTCTCTTACTTCTTTCTCAGCCTGCTTATCCTTTGAGTATAGGAAGGCTTCTGACTTGCTTGAGTTGATTTTATATCCGGCCACTTTGCTGAAGTCGTTTATCAGCTGTAGGAGTTCTCTGGTGGAGTTCTTTGGGTCGCTTATGTATACTATCATATCGTCTGCAAATAGTGATAGAAGACCTAACACCAATACTCTTCAAACTGTTCCACAAAATAGAAACAGAAGGAACACTACCCAACTCGTTCTATGAAGCCACAATTACACTAATACCAAAAGCACACAAAGATCCGACAAAGAAAGAGAATCTCAGGCCAATCTCTCTTATGAATATCGATGCAAAAATACTCAATAAAATTCTTGCCAACCGAATCCAAGAACACATCAAAACGATCATTCACCACGATCAAGTAGGCTTCATCCCAGGGATGCAGGGATGGTTCAATATAAGGAAATCCATCAATGTAATCCACTACATAAACAATCTCAAAGAAAAAAACCACATGGTCATCTCATTAGATGCTGAGAAAGCATTTGACAAAATTCAGCATCCTTTCATGCTAAAGGTCTTGGAAAGATCAGGAATTCAAGGCCCATATCTAAACATAGTAAAAGCAATTTACAGCAAACCAGTAGCCAGCATCAATCTAAACGGAGAGAAACTTGAAGCAATCCCACTAAAATCAGGGACTAGACAAGGCTGCCCTCTCTCTCCATATCTTTTCAATATAGTACTTGAAGTTCTAGCTAGAGCAATTAGACAAGAAAAAGAGGTCAAAGGGATACAAATTGGAAAGGAAGAAGTCAAACTATCAGCCTGCCCTCTTATAGAACCCAAGACTACCAGCCTAGGGATGGCACCACCCACAAGGGGGCCCTCCCCTCTTGATCACTAATTGAGAAAATGCTCCACAGCTGGATCTCATGGAGGCACTTCCCCAACTGAAGCTCCTTTCTCTGTGATAACTCCAGCCTGTATCAAGTCGACACAAAAACCAGCCAGTACACTAGGGAAATAAAATCATCACTTCAAGTGTAAAACACCTATCGCTTTAGAGACAGTAATGAAGCCTAGAGTAAATACTGTAGACTAAATACTCTATGTATGTGTGATGGCTGAGTCAAAACAGTTTTTTCTTTGTACAAGTATAACCTTTTCTTTTTCTCAAAAACTATTAACAGGCACTAAACACACAAGAGACAGTCTAGCAAGAGCAGCTGCACAGAGAGCAAACTGGAAGGCAGAGCTAAGGGAGTGGCTAAACCAAGTGGTCAAGTGGGGAGGAGGAAGGAGGCACGGCAGCAATGCTCCATTAGTGTTGACTTGCTCTTTTTCTTCTCCAGGACACACACCGCCTGCTTCAAAGGACTCCCACAACACATTTACAGTGCTTCTGGGCTTTTTTTCCAAAAGCATGGTTTACATTTTGTTACAAAAGCTTCATTTTCTCTAAAGCAATGATTTGAAATGAGCGTGTGTCACTCCTAACAGCACCTCTTCGAGGAGGCTTAATTAGATTACTTGCTATTAAGGACTAACAATAATTACTGACGCCAAATGAACACAATCCAGGGCATGCCAGCCCCCTCCGCTTCTATTTAGTTTACTTTTAAAAGTGTGATCATAGTATAAGAAAACAAGATAGATTCATTGTTGCACTGAAACAATATGTAGTTCTATGTGGTGCTAACGTTCAGTTCCTAGTTGAAAGTCCTTATACCACAATAGGAGAATAAACCCAGGGCACTCAGGCTTGAAGGCCACATGGTTCCAGATGATTCCTATAGGTCTAGCCTGGGCTTGAGCTGGGAAGCACATCCATATTCTATGCTCACAACACTACAGCCTCCAGGCCAGTGGTTCACAACATGTCCTGAGCCTGTCCCCGATGAGTGTTGGATACCAATCTTTACATTCTGTGGAGCTGTAAGCTGTACCTTGTATTTTCCAGTTCTAGAAACAGAGATAGGAATTTCCATGAATTGCAGGATCCAGTTGTAAGTTTACAGAGTGCCATCCACTACATACTCAGAACCACCCTAGGGTTATCAAGTTAGCTTTAGAATACTGTTCACTTTATATCACTGAAACCCAGATACAGGGGTCTCAACAATATACACTCTTTTCCTCACTTATTGTGAAGTGCTATTGGGTGTAGAAGAGTTGTCATTTACATCTCGGGACTGTGTGACTTCTGGTATCACATGGTCACCGTGTGGCCAATTAATTATCTGCACTGTGTAGTTCCACAGGAGGACAATGATGAAAACACTTTTCTAGAAATCTGCATACCATTTATCCTTACACCATAAGGACTGTATGAAGGACGTCGGGTGATGCCATCCAGCGTTACCCCCACCTCCACCCCTGCTTTGCCTCTGTGCATTCCTACCCTCTTTTCTCCTTTTAAAACAGACCAGCTCTCTGAACACGACAGTGAGGAGGGGTAAGAACAGGGTGTGGGCCATATAAGCTTCAGCAGCACCACGAGTGTATGGCCCATAGAAAGGAGAGCTTACTCTTGGGATATCTTCATATGAAATGCTGCTTTTTCCAGGTTCTGTAACGACATTAACCAATGGCTAGTCTAGAAGATGAAGCAGAGTAAGGCTACACTGTAATGGGAGACTCGACATTACATGGTCCAGTGGGAGGTACTAAACCACCATGGAAAATGGCTATTTAGCTGTGCACTTTGTAATCTTAGCACTTAGGAGGCTTAAGTATGGGAATAACCATAAATTTGAGAGTTAGCCTGGGCTACCCAGTAATACTAGTAGTCAGCCAGTCCTATGTGGCAAACCTTGTCTATAAATTTAAGGCCTATCACCAAATTATGAGTGGTACAAATGACAGGAAGACACTGCTGTCCATACGGCAACACCTACCATTTGCAAGCTGCCATTATTTCTGGCATAGTATACGGTGTGGGGTTTTAGGCTATTTGGGGATATGTACTAGGTATTGTGAAGGATGCAAAGCTCCTTCCAGTCCCCATGCCTAAGGCTGCTGGTTATCTGTATGTATTTATCCAAGATCTCTTTATTTCTAAGTATTTCTCAACATGGAATGTGGCAGTAAAATGTCGGCTGGATATGGACAGAAAGACTACACTTCTCTGCTTTCCTTTGCACACTGAAGTGAACACATGCTAAGTTTTGGCTAATAGGATGGATAGCTATGTGTATCACTTCCTAATTCATTTCTTCTCCTTGATCTGTTGACTAGAACTTGATCAATCCATGAAGACACCTTAAAATGACACAGTAAGAAAAGAAGGAGACTTGGTTTCTAGATACGGAGTTGCCATCCCAATGTTAGAACAGTGACCTAAAGATTGGTATGTAAAAAAGAAGCGTCTTCTTGGGCTTTGGTGACATAGTGCTGGAGCAGACAGTCACTGAGCTGTTCTGACCCTTGTATACACTTCATATCTCAGTGGTTTTCTAGTTGCTTGTACCTGTTCCTATTAAGAAGGCTAGTGATTACCTGTATTCTACATTCCAGTTTGAGAACACAGTAACCTAAAATATAAGCAATACTTCAATTTATGACTTGTGGAAATGGTATACATACATACAGTGAAATATGTATACCACATTTTCCTTTCTCTAATCCACCATCCAACAAGCCTTGCTCCCAGTTGCCCAGTACCCCTTGCTTTTGATAGCCCACTAAATTCAGTTAGTGAGGCCTATACATACACAGGTAATCAAAATTTTATTTATTTATTGATTGATTGATTTTATTTATTTTTTAAGGCCATTTTTTTCAACCTAAGACCAGAATTTTGCACTGATGTTCATAGCAGGCTCTCCAATTAGTACTGAAATAAAATAACGTAACGGTAGATTCTTTTTGCTTTTGAACTATTTTTTATAATGTCCTATATACTGATAGGTTTAGGAACTTCACATTAATTATTAGGTTCCTTTTATTATGATATAAAAATGATCTGATTTACTTCTTAAAATATCTGCATGGATTAAAAATTTAACTTTATTTACATTACTCCAGTGACATCCACAAATTTACTATAGATGTATTTAATCAATATTCCTTACTTATTCTGATTGTATATTATTTTATTACTGATAATAACATTCATATAATTGGGTTTTAATGTCAACAATACCATTTTTCAAGAAGGTAAAAAACCTTTGAAAAGTAAAGGAATTGTGTCAATCAGTGTCCCAGACAAGCTAATTACTAGGGAAAGAATCCAGGCTGAGTAGTAGAGCATTATTTGGGAGAGAAAATAGAATTGTACCTTTGGCTTCACTATTAAGGCATAAGAGGGAGCCAGGACCTGAGAACCTAAATAGAATGCCAATTGTAGGAGTACTCCACAGCCCCATGTTCTCATGGAGAGGTGAAGACACAAGAGGATGGTAGCCTGTGGCAGTGAACTAGGTGACAAGGAATGTTCTCTTGCAAGGGTTGCTGAAACTGACTGCAGAGGCAGCATAGTGTTATTAATAGCCATGTTCAGATATATAGGCCATTTAGGGAATCAAAAGAATTTATAGTATAGAAGGCACTATGGGTAATATTTACTTCTCCTAACTACCCTCTAAGACTGTCATGTATAAACAAGAAAATATTACTTAAAAATGCCTCAATCTCACTTGGGAGGAAGAAGAAAGCAATCACAGGAAGGTGGGAGGGAGGGAGGGAGGGAGGGAACTGGGAGAGAAAGGGGGCAAGGAGGGGAAGAGGGGAACATGATCTGGTACTGGGTGGGGGGAATAGGACTGAAGCCCTGAGGGCCAGCAGGAAGAATGGAAACAAACAATCTTCAGAAGTAGGAGGGGTGGGGACCCTCCAGAATGTACCAGAGACTTGGGAGATGAGAGACTCTCAGGACTCAAGAGAACCTGAGATGAAAGGCCCTATAGTGGGGAGAGGGAGCTTGTAGAGCCCAACTCCAGCACAAAGACAGGGCTTCAAGTAGAAGGATGAGATTGCCATCCTACAGTCAAAACTCTGACCCATAACTGGTCCTGTCTGAAAGAACTGCAAGGACAAAAAAGGAGAGGAGCTTGAGGAAAAGAAGGTCCAGTGACAGGCCCAAAGTGGGACCCAGCTCAAGGGAGGCCCCAAGGACTGACACTATTACTGAGGCTATGGTGTGCTCACAAAAAGAGACCTATCATGACAGCCCTCTGAAATACCCAACAAGCAGCTGAAAGAGTCAGATGAAGATATTTACACCCAACCAATGGACAGAAGCTGCTGATCCCTGTGCTTGAATTAGGGAAGAGCTGGAAGATGCTGAGGAGGAGGGCGACCCTGTAGGAGGATTAGGAGTCTCAATTAACCTGGACCCCCAAGATCGCTCAGACACTGGGCCACCAACCAGGCAGCATACACCAGTTGATATGAGGCCCCCAACACATATATAGCCAAGGACTGCTGGTCTGGACTCAGTGAGAGAAGATGCACCTAACCCTCAAGAGACTGGAGGCTGGAGGGAGTGGGTAGGTTTGATGGGATGGGGGTGGGGAAGAAGAGAAGGGGGGTAGTCAGAAGGTGGACCAGGAGGGGGATAAAATCTGGACTGTAAAAAAAGATTAAACAACCACAACAACAAATGAATAAACACCAATGATTTCACCAATGTGGCAAAAATTTAAATCCACAGTTGTTAATAAATGCAAATATACTGACTAATAAAAAAAGAAAAACCACAAACAGCATATTCTGGGAGTCACAAATCAGTATCCATATTGAGAGGGACAGTGAATAATCAGAGTACAAATCAATGTTTCTAGAGACAGTCCTCACTCCATCACATACCCACATGGAAGCCACAGGTCAACTTTAGGCATCTTTCTTGTCTGTATCATTAATTCATCACTAATATGAAATAATAGTTGTTTAGGTCAGGATACACATTTAAGCAAACATACATCTTTGCCTCCACTTCTGCATCAACAACTAGGTTCAAATTAGGAATTAAGAAAAATATTTATTATAAGATATAAGATCAATTAGCCCTTTCAAACTATAGCTTGAATCATTAGAGTATTAACCTAACTAAAATATCTTTATACCCATGAGAATTATAATGTGCTTTATGTTAATAACTCATGACTGGAATCTATTCAAAATGAATGTTCCCACAAATACCTCTTTAGGGATGGGGGCAACACCAAATTATGCTTTGTTAGTAATGCAACACAGTATAAAGCTCACTATTTTTAAAGAATCATGGAGCTTATACTTCCAAATGATCACCAAGAAGGAACAAAAAGCTGTACAAGCACCTCAAACACAGTCATCAATGGCTACTCTATGAGCATGTGAGGAGTACTCTAGTTATTGTCACAGTCGTTATGAATTCTAGGTGTCCCTTTATCTGCTAACATCTGAACTTACTAAGCGGCAATCCAAGCAGGTAGATAAATAATTTAACACTGTTGTAAGGTTGTATGAATTTCCCGAAAAATCTATGAGTTTGATTTCTTTGATTTAAGGAGTCAACAACAAAAATAGGTGTAAGTAACATGGAAATATAAAATTCTCTTGTTCATCCTTATTTGTTTCAGGACCATCACAAAAATGCACAGGGAATATTTTTAATTTGCTCATTTTCATGTCAAATAATTATATTTTTATGAATTTTCTTAAATATACTGGAAAACATTTGGGATACTACACAAACTTATAATCATTTTAAAGTCATTACTGAATGAACAAATTATGGGAGGTGATCAGGGTAGAGACATTATAACTTTTCACACTGAACTTAGTTTTGTTTGTTTTTGTGTTTTTAAATGAAGTCCACATAGAGAGTACAGTCAGTGTATGATTTCTGACAGGCAGGATGTGGCTGATTTGAGCGGTTGCAGTTCAACTCTGAGATACCTCATTCTGTAGCTCTGGGTCTATCTCAGGCAGGTTGGTTCTCCTTTACAACCCCAAAGTCTCACCTATCCAACAGGCAAAGTGGCCAGTTTCCTTACAGAATCACTAGATTCTGACTGAAGTTCTGTGAGTAAATGCACATAAAAGGGCAGCCACAGTGCTATTCCTTATTTACCAACTTGAATTCTGTGTCACTCAGTAGAAGAAAAGCAACACCTCTTCCCCATACAGTTTTTCACAGAAGCCTCGTTCTCCTGTACAGGCTTGATTGAAGAAGTATGGGAACACCAAGCAGAGAAAAGCTTTCTGGGGTAAATCTAACAAGCACACTCCAGCTCTGCTGTGAGCATCTGATTCTATGGGAGGCATTTTGAGCCTTCCAACATATCAACTTCAGAACAAAACTGAAGTCTAAGCAGGCATTCAACCTATGATCAAGGCCATTGACACTAAACACTTTCAGAGTTATTCCTTGAGGACGCTACTATGGAATGTTTACAAAGTTAAAGGCCCTATCCCGGGATGTGACTAAGTAATTAACAATGACACCAGGGTTCTTACAGCACACTTTAGAAACAAAATCTTATTCCTACCAAAACATTTTCTTAAGTCAGTCTACAGTGATTTATTGAAGTTGCATGATAAGAGAAAAAGAGACTATACAAATTAAAAACATAAGACATCAAAAATACTTTATGGACATATTTTGGAAAAAGTTAATGCAGGCTAGTTAACAGAAAGCATTTAGTTAAGTTTTCCTTTGTAAAGTTGGTAAAAATGCAGTAAGAATAGACATCAGGTAATACTTACCTCTGTGGCCTTGGTTGACGGCTCCAATCCAGTCACATTTGCTATTATTAACTGATGTAAGAGCTGAACCTGAGCCACACTTAGGAAGAAGTCCAAGTTTGTGGTTATGTTCACTTCCAAGGAATGGCCACACACTAAAATCTCCTAAAGAGGGGATGGTGGAATAGGATTAATAGAAAATTTGAAAATGATAGTCCTCAGATAGTTTATCACTGTTATTGGATGCTTACTACTTTCTAACTCTCTAGGGACACAAGTATGCATATTAATGAGAAAAGCAAAACTCACAAGCACAGCTGCAAACAGTTCAGCGGTGAACTCCCTAGTAGGCTGTGTGCAAGATAGGTGTCACGGAACAATAGGAAAGTTTCCCCTTTTCAGATCCATTTGTTTTTATTTTCATACTCTGAAGTACTGTCATTGTTTTATATGTAATTAATGGTGCAATTTTGCAGGAAATGTACTAACAGCTACTGAGAATGTCTTATACAGGAAGCCCTACTGCAGAGTTTTGGGACACCATCAGGAACACCTCCCCCTCCAAGATTACACTGGCTTTCAAGGCCAACCTCTCTTGGAGCGACAAATGAAAATAGGGTATTAGAGGTAGGCAGTTAAAATTAGAAACACCATAGTATAAACATTAGCCAAAGACTACAACAAATGATTTATAACAAAGTAAAATGCTGAAACAAAAGATATTGACACTAATTTCTCTTCTTTTGCTGCCAGAACCTTGGCAGCAAGAGGCAGATGTCTGCCACTTAATGGGAGCTGTTCTTCATAACTGTGTCACTTGAACGTTTATCATTAGAAACCACTCGGAGGAGGTAAACAGAAGACAAAACAACGCAGAAGCTTCAGTTAATGAACATAAACCATGCCTTTTGTGGACAGTGTTCAAATGCCTGCAAATGCCTTCTAATTCAGGTCATAAAAGAAGAGACTTAAGGATACTGTAGCTGGCCCAAATACACCAGACGGTTTAGAGCAGCTTTTAACAAAGCCATAAAGAACAGCATGTCTGGCATGATTATTTTCCTCATAAAATTTCTGTCACAAATTTCCTGTATTTGTTTATTATATTTATTTCCCTAGTTATGATGAAAAAGGAGAAGACAATGATTTAGAAGTATTTTTTTAAAATTGTCTTCTCATTATAACATGATTTAAAGTTATAAAAATTTCTATAAAAATAATAGTTGTATTAGTGACATATGTCCTAAAATTAGAGGATGAGCGATCCTCATCTCCTGCTGAATAGTGTGAAACACAGTGGATAGACTAAGTAGCTTAAAAACACAGTGACAAGGGTACATTCCACTCCCATCCCTCCTGCAATGACCTGCTTGATAGTTTCCTGTCTACAGCAGTGTGGAGGTGAACTGGGGCACGTCTTCCACACAACTGAGAGAAGTACAAGGCAGCCAGCTGACAGGAGGGAACTGGTCAGCTAGGAGGCCCAGGCTGCACACAGCATGCCATCTCTTGCTTCCTGACCTGTTCACCTGGAAACAGGTATTGTTACTAAGGCCTTCAAATCAAATTACC
Source organism: Tokudaia tokunoshimensis (assembly GCA_036184795.1). Classification (NCBI taxonomy): domain Eukaryota; kingdom Metazoa; phylum Chordata; class Mammalia; order Rodentia; family Muridae; genus Tokudaia; species Tokudaia tokunoshimensis. The sequence continues at coordinate 34,793,516 of BTHU01000018.1, read as the reverse complement.
AGTTAATTAAGCTAGGATAGAATTATATTAGCATTTTGAGATATTTTTATTTTCATTTCTTAACTTTGGATGGCAAGTTCCTAAGAATATAAGAAAGGAATATTTCTACACAAAACGTTCTTAGTTCAAAGAGATTTTGTGGTATTGTTTTGTTTTTTGTGTGTCTGTTTTCTTTTATTTCTTCTTGTTGTTGGTCGTTTATTTTGTGGTGGTTTTGGTGGTCAAACTTATAGCTTCACATGTAGCAGGTAAGTACGCTATGTGGGTGCTAGATGGCTAGACACAATATTTAAATTTATTGAAACAAATATAAACAGGAAGTTAAACAGTTTTCTAATGTGTTCAAGTATATGAATCTTGGCTCATATTAGTTTGGGTGTGTACCCCATTAGGTGGTATGTAAAGTCTAATTCCCTGATGCCCTTCTCAGCCTTTCTTTCCAGACCATCTCCATTCTTTGGTGACTCCTCATGTGACACCTGGACCTGGACCCTGCAGCAGCAGTACCTTGTGGGGACACAGATCACAGGATCCCTCTACCCTCATCACCAAAGCTTCTTCAAGGAGACAGCAATCAACACAAAACCTCACAACTAGACAATGTGTAGTAAGAAAGAGACCTCGGCAAACTCATCCCCAAATGGGATGTCTTTATCAAACCTCTCCCCAGCTAAAGGTTCTGGGATCTCTGAGGAAAAGGAGGCAGAAGACACCAATGAAACAGCACCTTCCAACACAACAGGACTGACACACACGACATAGAGCCTGTGACCACAGCCACAAGATGGAAAAGGGAAGTGGACACAAAGGCTTGTACCTAATCCAAAAGTTATTTTCAGCTGATTCCTGTAGGGAAAGAAAAAAGGATTTTTTTCCAATGGAGTGTCAGTGGACAAAGGAATCAGTCTAGGCTGAGCACTACACCTTGGGTAGTTGTCCCCTATCCCCCAAAGATGACTTCATGGTTCATGTTTTTTGTTTGTGCTTTTATGATTTTTTTAAGTTTTTCTTTTCTTTTCTTTCTTTTCCCCTTTCTTCCTTCTTTTGTTGTTATTTTGTTTTTGAGACAAGTCTCTTCAAGTAGCCCTGACTGTCCTGAAACTCACTCTGTGTAGACAAAGCTGGCCTCAAACTCACAGATCCACCCACCTCTGCCTCCTAAATGCTGGGATTAAAGGCCTGGGACATCATGCCCGGCTTCTGTGTGTGTCGGGGGGGGGGGGGGAAGAGGGAGACTCAGACAGACAAACAGACAGACAGAGGGGAGGAAAACATGAATATGAAGATGAAGCTGGATGAACAAAAGAATCTAGAATGAGTTGGGGAAGGAAAACAAAGAACATAATTAAAATATATTGTACAAAAAACTTTTAAATAAAAAATTAATTAAAAAAGAAACTAAAGTAGGCCTAACTTTTGCCATACTACTATTACAAACCTCAAATGAGATTATACAAAACGATTTTTTTTAAAAATTTAGAGAAGGAATATAAGATTTATATTGTTTTAAATTAATACAAAGTATCATTTCCACTTAACAATGGGTCATCAGCTAATAGATGCATGATGAGTTGAAAATACTCATAACTCAATTAAAAATGATTATTTAGTAAACACGAATACTATAAAATGGTTCTTTCAGAGCAGGTAGCCAATGGGAGCTGTGCCTCAGCTGCCTCACCCATAAAGTTCAGTTACTAAGAGTCACCTGACAGGGTGACTAGGAGCAGTAGAGGACACAGTATTTCTGAATCTTGATGGTGACTGTCATTATGAATGAACTACTGTGATGTAGTACAGGATGAAGCCATGAAACTGTAACAGACAATAGTCACCCCATTACTCAGACTATATTGCAGTCTATATTCTTCTGTTCTAACCTCCATATGCAGACTTTCTTGGGAGATTATTTTGGTGAAAATGATGGCAGGTGCTCCAGTTATTCGTACAGAAAAATCTGTCAAGATGGGTGTCAAAATTGCTCTCCTTTCTTGATGACGCTGTATGCTAAAAAGATAAGGCAAACAATTGTTATTCATTAAAAAACCAAAAACAGAGATAAGAATGAATCGATTTGCATTCTTCTGCATGCTGACCTCCAGTTGAACCACCACCATTTGTTGAAAAGGCTATCTTTTTTCCACTGGATGGTTTTAGCTCCATTGTCAAAGATCAAGTGACCATAGGAGTGTAGATTCATTTCTGGATCTTCAATTCTGTTCCATTGATCTACATGCCTGGGACCGCCACATAAAACCAGACACACTGAAACTAATAGAAAGGAAACTAGGGAAGAACCTTGAACATATGGGCACAGGGGAAAATTTCCTGAACACAACACTAATAGCTTATGCTCTAAGATCAAGAATTGACAAATAGGACCTCATAAAATTACAAAGTTTCTGTAAGGAAAAGGACACTGTCAAAAGGACAAAGCAGCAACCAACAAACTGGGAAAAGATCTTTACCAACCCTACATCTGACAGAGGGCTAATATCCAATATATACAAAGAACTCAAGAAGTTAGACTCCAGAGAGCCAAATAACCCTATTAAAAAATGGGGTACAGAGCTAAACAAAGAGTTCTCACCTGAAAAATATCTAATGGCTGAGAAGCACCTAAAGAAAAGTTCAACATCCTTAGTCATTAGAGAAATGCAAATCAAAACAACCCTGAGATTCCATCTCACACCAGTCAGAATGGCTAAGATCAAAAACACAGGAGACAGCAGTTGTTGGCGAGGATGTGGAGAAAGAGGAACACTCCTCCACTGCTGGTGGGATTGCAAGCTGGTACAACCACTCTGGAAAGCAGTCTGGCAGTTCCTCAGAAAACCGGGCATGACATTCCCATAGGATCCTGCTATACCACTCCTGGGCATATACCCAGAGGCTTCCCCTGCATGCAATAAGGACACATGTTCCACTATGTTCATAGCAGCCTTATTTATAATAGCCAGAAGCTGGAAAGAACCCAGATGTCCCTCAACGGAGGAATGGATTCAGAAGATGTGGTATATTTACACAATGGAATACTACTCTGCAATTAAAAACAATGAATTCACGAAATTCTCAGGCAAATGGTCAGAACTGGAAAATATCTTTATTGAGGTAACCCAATCACAAAACAACACACATGGTATGCAGTCACTGATAAGGGGATATTAACCCAGAACCTTGGAATACCCAAGACGCAATTCACATATCAATAGATTTCTAAGAAGATGGAAGGAGAGACCCCTGGTCCTGGAAAGACTGGATGTAGGGGAATGCCAGGACAGAGAAGCGAGAGGGGGTTGAATGGAGAACAGAGGGAGGGAAGGGGGCTTATGGGACTTTCAGGGAGGGAGGAAACGGGAAAGGGGAAATAATTTGGAATATAAATAAAAAAATATAGAAAATAAAAAAAATAAAAACAGAAAAGTATTATTCACTTGCTGTCTTTCAACGATAGCTTTACTTTTGTTCAAGTCTGTACTACAAACATGCATAGCAAAGTCTCACCATTGCTTTGAGAGTGTCTATTTGGTTTTTACAGTCAGTTTCTTCGGTTCTGTAAGGTCTCAAAATACTGCCAGAGAAAAGAACCTCTGAGAAATTCAAATGAACTTAAGCAATTTCCTAACAATATCATCCTAGGTCTTACTACGTTTTCTGTTTATAACTCTATTTGTTCTTGCAAAGTTTCCTATTTCTTTTGTTACTATCAATGATCTTTCTATTTTGGAATAATTTTAATTTCCTATTTTTAATACATTGTATGTTTCATTTGACAAAGACCATCTCCCCTTGCCCCTTTCCCCCAACAAAATTCTCCCAAGTCTCCCTATGTAGGTCTGGCTTGGTTGGAATTTCCTTTGTAAGATAAGCCTGACAGTGAGCTTGCAGTGATCCTCCTGTCTCCCTGCCTCCCTGCCTCTGACTCCCGAGTGCTGCGATTGTAGACATGAGATGTGGCGCTCAGCTCTTAAACTCTTTTTATTTTAAGATCTAAGATCCAGTTTAGTTTATGAATAATAATCTGGATATTAAAGCCTTCTCTGTCTATTAAACAGCTTTTGTATGTGAAAGTGAAGGCTTCCCCAAACAAGCTTGTAAACTGGAAAGCTCCTTCTCAGCTTATGACTGGAATGAGGAAGCAGAGCTCAGTGACTGCACTGCACAGGCAGGGAAACAACACCTGCAGAACTTGGCCTGCCGCACGCCATCTCCGTCATAGCTTCTGGTCTCCTTTCATTCCACTTTATACATTTCCAGCTTTGCTAGTAATTCAAAGGAAGTACTCTCTACATGGCCGAAGGTGAAACTAACAATACCACCGAGAAACACAACGTCTCCTGGCACACATATTCCAAGAGACTTTGGAGTTTTAGTTTTCACTTTATGAAATAATACATCCATATGTTTATGTTAGACTAGAAGTTACACCTATAAATTTCCTTTAAAATTAATTTAATATTCTTTATAAATATAACTTTATTCGTCCCTTATGATAAAATGATAAATTTGAAAGCAGAAAATTGGCATAACTTGTACCTCATGTGAAAGTGTAGATAAGGTACAAGTCTTTGTATATCTTAAAAAACAAAACAAAAAACCATTCAGGACAGCCGAGAGAGCACTAATGTCTTCTGTTAAACTTCCAGTGGGCCGTGCTTTATATGGTATGTGCCAAAAAAGCAAACTGGATCATCTGGTTCTGTGACACATAAGTATTGAATTTCAAGAAAGCCAATTTTAAAGAATTAAGAGATCTGGTAAGTAGAGAGCAACAGGAAGAAGCATTAAAATCCATGACTACAGAGAGGAGGTTTAGATCCTAAGAGACACCATAATTACAGTCTAATCACTCAAATTCCATAAAATGACCAATGTGAGAAACATGAAACGTGATGCACTCTGGAGAGGAGTGCTGAAGCGAGGCGCATTACAAAGACCTCAAATGGAAGCGATGGCAGCAAACCAAGTGGCTACAAACACTGAAGCACTGTGGGAAAGAAAAGGTACTTGTCCCTATCATTTATTTTTTACCTCACTTATGTGATGAATTAAATCAGTGACACTAAATAGAAAAGTCCAATTACCACAGCAGGAAAAAGGAAATCTCATCAAAACAACAGTCATCTTTCCGCTGTACTGTGAAAGCTTTTCTTCTGTGCTATCACTGATAATCATTTGAAGTAATGATAAACTTTAAAAAAAAAAATCTAAAATTTTATAAATCAATCATTGTCAAACATGAATCACAGGAGGGAAAAAGAAATGCTGAAGGAACAGTGGTTACCAAGCCCATCAGAGCTGTGGCAGGTAATGTATAGTGTTCAAGATTACAAAAGAACCAAAACTCCAAGTGTCAGCAGAGGTTGGTGACAGACTTGGGATCCAGGCAGCAGTGAACTGCTGACCTAGACCTGGGTCCTAAGGCTATGAAATCACCAGCCCATATAAACGAGAAAAACAGGAACTGCCTAGCTTTGCAAGAGCATAATGAAAATGGCAAATATCTCCCTAGAAAATGTAAAATAATAGGATTTACCCTCTTTATGTGTCCCTAATTTATATTACCTCAGAGGTCCAGAAATAACCATTTTGAGTTATTTATAAGAACAAAACAAAACAGCTATAGTTACAAATGGATTCACGTGTGTAATGAAAAGCAGTACCAATACAAAACTATCAGGGTGGGGTTTGTTAAGAGTACCAACTGCCCTAATAACAAGATTAGAAGTGTAAACAACACCCTGGAAAAAATGAGATAATAACCTTCTTGAATCAAACCCAAAAGTAGATAACCACTCAAACATAAAGATAGTGTCAAGAATGGCAGATGGCAATAATCACTATGCCTTAATCTCTCTTAATATCAATGGTCTCAATTCCCCAATTAAAAGACATAGACTAGCAGACTGGATATGTAAACAGGACCCAGCATTTTGCTGCATGCAGGAAACGCACCTCAGTGTCAAAGACAAACACTACCTCAGAGTAAAAGGCTGGAAAACAATTTTACAAGCAAATGGCCCCAAGAAACGAGCCGGAGTAGCCATCCTGATATCAGATAAAATTGATTTTCAACCTAAAGTCATCAAAAAAGACACAGAAGGACACTACATACTGATCAAGGGAAAAATCCACCATCAAGAACTCTCAATTCTGAATATCTATGCTCCAAATGCAAGGGCACCCTCATTCGTAAAAGAAACTTTACTAAAACTCAAAGCACACATCGCACCCCGCTCTCTGAAATGGATCATTCAGGAAAGCAGAAACTAAACAGGGACACAGTGAATCTAATTGAAGCCTTGGACCAAATGGAACTAACTGATATATATAGAACATTTCATCCTAGAGCTAAAGAATACACCTTCTTCTCAGCTCCTCATGGTACCTTCTCCAAAATTGACCATATAATTGGTCACAAATCAGACCTCAACAGATACAAGAAGATAGAAATAATCCCATGCCTCCTATCAGATCACTATGGAATAAGGGTGGTCTTCAATGGCAACAAAAACAAAAGAAAACCCACGTACACATGGAGGCCGAACAATGCTCTACTCAATGATAACTTGGTCAAGGTGGAAATAAAGAAAGAAATCAAAGACTTTTTGAAAGTTAATGAAAATGAAGGCACAACATACCCTAATTTATGGGACACAATGAAAGCAGTGCTAAGAGGAAAATTCATAGCCCTGAGTGCCGCCAAAAAGAAACGGGAGACAGCATACACTAACAGCTTAATGGCACACCTGAAAGCCCTGGAACAAAAAGAAGCAAATACACCAAAGAGGAGTAGAAGGCAGGAAATCATCAAACTCAGGGCTGAAATCAATCAAGTAGAAACAAATAAAACCATACAAAGAATCAACAAAACAAGGAGTTGGTTCTTTGAGAAAATTAACAAGATAGATAAGCCCTTAGCCAGACTAACCAGAGGGCACAGAGATAGTATCCAAATTAATAAAATCAGAAACGAAAAGGGAGAGATAACAACAGAAACTGAGGAAATTCAAAAAATCATCAGATCCTACTACAAAAACCTGTATTCAACACAACTAGAAAATCTTGAGGAAATGGACAATTTCCTTGACAGACACCAAGTACCAAAATTAAGTCAGGATCAAATAGACCATCTAAACCGTCCTATAACCCCTGAAGAAATAGAAGTTGTCATTGGAAGTCTTCCAACCAAAAAAAGCACAGGTCCAGATGGTTTTAGTGCAGAATTCTATCAGACCTTCAAAGAAGACCTAACACCAATACTCTTCAAAGTGTTCCACAAAATAGAAACAGAAGGAACACTACCCAACTCGTTCTATGAAGCCACAATTACACTAATACCAAAAGCACACAAAGATCCGACAAAGAAAGAGAATCTCAGGCCAATCTCTCTTATGAATATCGATGCAAAAATACTCAATAAAATTCTTGCCAACCGAATCCAAGAACACATCAAAACGATCATCCACCACGATCAAGTAGGCTTCATCCCAGGGATGCAGGGATGGTTCAATATAAGGAAATCCATCAATGTAATCCACTACATAAACAATCTCAAAGAAAAAAACCACATGGTCATGTCATTAGATGCTGAGAAAGCATTTGACAAAATTCAGCATCCTTTCATGCTAAAGGTCTTGGAAAGATCAGGAATTCAAGGCCCATATCTAAACATAGTAAAAGCAATTTACAGCAAACCGGTAGCCAGCATCAATCTAAATGGAGAGAAACTTGAAGCAATCCCACTAAAATCAGGGACTAGACAAGGCTGCCCTCTCTCTCCATATCTTTTCAATATAGTACTTGAAGTTCTAGCTAGAGCAATTAGACAACAAAAAGAGGTCAAAGGGATACAAATTGGAAAGGAAGAAGTCAAACTATCACTATTTGCAGACGATATGATAGTATACATAAGCGACCCAAAGAACTCCACCAGAGAACTCCTACAGCTGATAAACGACTTCAGCAAAGTGGCCGGATATAAAATCAACTCAAGCAAGTCAGAAGCCTTCCTATACTCAAAGGATAAGCAGGCTGAGAAAGAAGTAAGAGAAATAATACCTTTCACGATAGCCACAAACCATATTAAGTATCTTGGCGTGACTCTAACCAAACAAGTGAAAGATCTGTATGACAAGAACTTCAAGTCTCTGAAGAAAGAAATTGAAGAAGACCTCAGAAGATGGAAAAATCTGCCATGCTCATGGATTGGCAGGATTAATATAGTAAAAATGAGCATCTTACCAAAAGTAATACACAGATTCAATGCAATCCCCATCAAAATCCCAACTCAAGTCTTCATAGAGTTAGAAAGAGCAATTCAAAAATTCATCTGGAATAACAGAAAACCCAGAATAGCTAAAACTATTCTCAAGAGTAAAAGAACCTCTGGGGGAATCAGTATCCCGGACCTCAAGCTGTACTACAGAGCAATAGTGTTAAAAACTGCATGGTATTGGTACAGTAACAGACATGTAGATCAATGGAACAGAATTGAAGACCCAGAAATGAATCCACACTCCTATGGTCACTTGATCTTTGACAAAGGAGCTAAAACCATCCAGTGGAAAAAAGATAGCCTTTTCAACAAATGGTGCTGGCTCAGCTGGAGGTCAACATGCAGAAGAATGCAAACTGACCCATCCTTATCTCCTTGCACTAAGCTCAATTCTAAGTGGATCAAAGATCTCCACATAAAACCAGACACACTGAAACTAATAGAAGGGAAACTAGGGAAGAACCTTGAACATATGGGCACAGGGGAGAATTTCCTGAACAGAACTCCAATAGCTTATGCTCTAAGATCAAGAATAGACAAATGGGACCTCATTAAATTACAAAGTTTTTGCAAGGCAAAAGACACTGTCAAAAAGACAAAGCGACAACCAACTAACTGGGAAATGATCTTTACCAACCTTACATCCGACAGAGGGCTAATATCCAAGATATACAAAGAACTCAAGAAGTTAAACTCCAGAGAGGCAAGTAACCCTATTAAAAAATGGGGTACAGAGCTAAACAAAGAGTTCTCACCTGAAGAATATCTAATGGCTGAGAAGCACCTAAAGAGATGTTCATCATCCTTAGTCATTAGGGAAATGCAAATCAAAACAACCCTGAGATTCCATCTCACACCAGTCAGGATGGCTAAGATCAAAAACACAAGAGACAGCAGTTGTTGGCGAGGATGTGGAGAAAGAGGAACACTCCTCCACTGCTGGTGGAATTGCAGGCTGGTACAACCACTCTGGAAAGCAGTCTGGCGGTTCCTCAGAAAACTGGGCATGACACTCCAGGAGGATCCGGCTATACCACTCCTGGGCATATACCCAGAGGCTTTACCTGCATGCAATAAGGACACATGCTCCACTATGTTCATAGCAGCCTTATTTATAATAGCCAGAAGCTGGAAAGAACCCAGATGTCCCTCAACGGAGGAATGGATTCAGAAGATGTGGTATATCTACACAATGGAATACTACTGTGCAATTAAAAACAATGAATTCACGAAATTCCTAGGCAAATGGTCAGAACTTGAAAATATCATCCTTAGTGAGGTAACCCAATCACAAAATAACACACATGGTATGCAGTCACTGATAAGGGGATATTGACCCAGAATCTCGGAATACCCTAGACACAATCCGCATATCAATAGATTTCTAAAAAGATGGAAGGAGAGACCCCTGGTCCTGGAAAGACTGGATGTAGGGGAACGCCAGGACAGAGTAACGAGAGGGGGTTGAATGGAGAAAAGAGGGAGGGAAGGGGGCTTATGGGACTTTCGGGGAGGGAGGAAACGGGAAAGGGGAAATGATTTGGAATGTAAATTAAAAAAATAAAAAAAAAAAAAAAAAAAAAAAAAGAAGTGTAAGCCATTTCCCCGGCCTTTCCTACCTGCTGGCCATGTTCCACTCCAGGGCTGGGTTTTGAGAGTTCCTCTCACTCTCTGTTGGCACTCCTCCTGAGCCACTGCCTTTCTCTGGTTTGAGTTGATCCCACTGGGCAGTACCAATATTGATGGACTGCAGGTCTATTTGGTACTGTCTATCTTCAATTTCTGATCCAGGATCTCGAAGAATTCCTAAGTTTAAGGCTCTCCTGAAATGGCAGTGAAAAAAGTAAATATATTCTATGGTTAATACTATTGTAGTCATGTTCTCTCTAATTTGACAATCAAGATAAATGATCGAATTAGTTAATAAAGTAGGCTAATCTGATGGTGGCAAAAGCTAAAACAAATTTTCCTGAATCGGACTCAACTTCAATTTAAAGGCTTTCGCCCAGATGAGGGAGCCACAAAAAAGATACAAATGTTATCTGTTGCATAGTACACAGGGGCCTTGAGTGGGGTCCAGCAGGAGTAGGAATAAGAACCAGGGCCTTAGCGTTCACCAGCACTGGGCCAACCGGTAAGAAACATGGCTGCTTAAGATGGGAGCATCCCCAGTGTGTGGCTGAGAAAGAAAATTAGAATCCTACAGAACTACAAGTAAAGACAAAATCACTTAAATTCAAAACCTAATAACATGACAGATGTGACTGTACATGAAAAGAGAAGAAATGAAGGCAACTTACAGTTAAAACAGGGTTCAGATACATAGAAGCTGAGGGAAGAGATTCTTTTAAATCCTCAGTGGACTTTCAGGGAGATAATACACAGAATGAGAGAATATAAAATCACATTACGGAGCTAGGATGAGGGACTGGTAGCCATGCAGGCCTTTAGGGTCTGCTTTGGACCCCATTTTTGGTTTTCCCAGTAACACAAGAAAAGAAAGCATATAACTGCTTCTCTATAGGCCTCCTAATAAATTAAAAGGAGCAGATACCTCTAGCCAAGGGAAGAAAGACATACTAGTCTGATCTATCCAAAGATTAAAACATTATATGACATTGTATCATTCCATAAGACTTAATTCAACAGGGCCTCTCAATCAGCTGGCCAGGAGCCCATACCCCAGGGAAACCTGACTCTCCTGAAGAGAATGCTGGAGCAGAGAGAAAGGTGACCCTCCTAATGAGAGAACTCACCCATCTGCTGCAGAAGCCCCGCCCTCACCATGGTTGTAAGGGAACTCCCTCTTGGAAGCATTTCTAAGCCTGCCTACTTTTCTGAGTTGAGAAAAGAATAATTTTTCCTTCCTTTTGGATACTACTCAAAAGCCCAAGCATGCTTTCCATGACGCTCTGAGGTTCTCACTATTAATCTGAAGCGCCCACGTCTGCCACGCACCATCTTGTGAACCCCACTGCTAAACATGGCAGCTTTCTCTGCCCCCAAACGAAAAGCTATATACTTTTCTTTTCATCTTCATCATCATCTCCCTCCACACAGTAGCTGCTGGGACTGACAGCTCGCCCGTCTTGTTTTTCTTTCAAATTCTAATAGCTCCCTCCTGCGTTCATCTTTTAATTGTTTTGTTAAAAGTGAACCCAGAAAAGATCCCAGAAAGTGAACCAGATTTTCCTAGTAACAAACTAATCAGAATAAGTATAAATGATTCATATATTCGACTTAAAACATAAAACCATCAAGTTTAAGACATTGCAGTTACAGCCTTGCCTAGGAGACACAGCTAAAGTTTTAACAACAGGATGGGAAAGTCAGCTACTGGAAAAACAAATACTAGACAAACCTTGTTCAAAAAAACTCTGTTAGAAGCACTTAGTCATTATACTATATAGATTTAACTCCACTACAACAGTTACTTTTTAGTGTAAAATTTAACCCTCCCCCCCCCCGTGTGTGTGTGTGTGTGTGTGAGTAATACAATAAGCAGGAGGAAAGAAAATAGAAAATTTGAAACACCAAATTACCATATTGGATGATATACTTATGGAACATGGTATCTGACAATTGGAAAATATGTCTCCCAAGTACAAAATAACATTTATAAAAACTGTTTCCCTACTGGCATGAAGCTCACCTCAACGCATTTCAATCAATTAACTTCATACAGATTGTAGTCTGTGAGCACAATAAAATCACCCTCAATACTTTACTGAAGAAAACCTGCAAAACTCCTTATTTTTAGAATTTAAAAGACATTTCTAAGTTAATTATTCCTTAGTCAAAAATGTAATAGAGAAACAATTCCAATCTTATGCCCAACACGCACTGGACAGAGAGGAGATGGCACCTCAGGAAAACATACTGCTTAACTCACTAGTGTTGGTGAGGAAGCCAGGGCCAGAACTCACGACTGCACAGAACAAAGCAGGAGAAACTCAGGAGAGTAGGTAGAAGGGCAGGAATTAGCGAAAAGATAAGAGATGATCAACAAGGCCGAACAATAGATGAACGTCTAGCAAAGGGAGAAGTAAAATGGTAAGAAGTAAGATATCTGCCATAAGAAGGGCAACATAACTGTGACGCTGAACTGCGTAAACAGACAAAGGTGGGAGCTAAGCCAGACTGGAGAGTCAGGAGCCTCCAACTTCTGTGCAAAATCACAACCAAACAAAACTCTCTCCTGGCTATTTCTCTCCCGAGAAAGTATTTCTTATTCTGTTCATCACAGCTTTAGGTAAAGGCTATCCTCTCATCTCCTCCCTATACGTAACATTAATTCTCCTCATATGAGTTCTATGTTGTGAAAACAACCCATTTTAATATCCTGACAACACAAATCACTAATATAATGTCATAAGTGGGAAGCAGCCAAGTCGTTCATCATTCCTAGTGTTAGACTATCAAATCCATACTGTCTTCTACAAATCCCGCACAGTTAGTGAGGGATTTAGAGGCAATGAGAAAAGATTGAGCACAGAATACAACTAGAAATACACACAAACAAGGACCACCTACCATAGACGTGGGTAATAAGTCCAGGGAAGAGAAAGAAAGTACTTAGGTTTCAAACAGCTGTCTCCTCATACAACTGAAGAAATGTCTCACACAAGTGGGAAAAAGCCCGAAGATGTGGCAACAGCAGATCCAGAAACCATAAGAAGGCTCTCAACAGCTACCATGGAGAAGGGGCAGGAAAGAAGGCAGGCCAGAGTTCCACCACCACTCAGTAGATGAAGTTTAAAGGATCCAAACAAGGCACAGCTGTGGAGAATGGAGCTGCATGGCCTAAAAGGTGGGCTTACTGTGAAAAAATGGCCATTTGACACTTTCCTAGTAGAATACAGAAGTGACAGGTGACACAGCTATCCAGAGGAAGTCGAGTTTTGTTAATTAGATTATGAGAACATGAACATACATATGTGAGTGAGTGCAGAGGTTGATACACCATAACATTTAGTGTGAGGGAAAATAAACAATCCTCAGCCTCAGTATAAATTGTGAATAGATGACTAGAGCTCAACCAGTGAGTAGGCATTAGGACTGGAAAATCAAAACTAAACAATGAACAAACTAACAAAGCAACTAAGAAAAACACTGGTCCTTAATGAATTCAAACTACATTTTTATTAGCCTAGAACCCTTGAAATAACATGTTAGTTAGCATATAATAAACTTCTACTTTCCAGGCTAAGAAAATGTTTATCATGCAAAATTAAAGTCAACTAAAAAATATATGCGCATCTTTGCCAAATAGTTTCTTCAATAACTTCCGAAAAACTACGATATCAAAATCAGGACACATAAATGTATTTCTAATTTGTTTTCTCAAGTAAAAAATGCATATTTATATTAGAAACTACAAAAGTATGACACCTGGTCATTAGTGTTGGTATTCTAAAGGAAGTAGTTAATATAACAACTGAGTTTGGTTTGATTTTTCTGTAATAAATTTGACACAGATGCTTTTTCAGACTTAAAAAATACCAGTCAACTTTTCCCTCATATTACATTATGTCAACAATTTATTTTCAATTCTTTACAAAGAATATATACTGCTAGTAGATCATCAAGGACTAGAATGCTTAAAGTTAACAAAATTCACTCTAAGATGATGATGTAAATATGTCACAGTAAAAAGCCTCATAGTATTGCTTCCTTTCCCTACACATGTTTGCTATAGAGAAAGAAATCAAATCTTCCTGCCTCAACTTCATATGCTTCTAAAGCATTCTATGAACTTTGCTCCATTCCTACTGCTGCCTTTGAAACTAAGCAATCGGGCCAGGAAAGATGAAGAAGCACAGCTCCATAACTTCCTTATTCTTCACACAAAAATCGGCTTTATCAGCTATCATGTAGGAGTTGTAATTGCTTTGGCCTTCCAAACTCTCCTCCCACACCATGTGAACTATCCAGCAGGTGGTGTGGGAGGGTAAACTCAAGTCTGCAACAGTTGGTCAGTAATGTAATCATAAGGAACCAAAGATGACTTTAAGAGTATTAACAGGAAACATGGCTTTAATGTTTTCCTTTTTAAATTGATTTAGTCTGGGACAGGCCTTTGTATGTTTACACAAGGAGCAGCTCATGTTGGACCATTTACTGCTCACTGCTGAATAGGCATATCGTGGGAATTCAACATAAAGTAGCAAAATGTATTCACTTATAGCTCAACTGAGATCTATAAAATGCTAAACAATCCAGAAAATAGGAACGTAAAACCAAGAACAACTTTCATATCTTGAATAAATTAAATGCCTACACATTTATCACAAAGTCTCTATGAAAGACAGAAATTTGGAGAGTAAATATGGCAGGAGATATAATGGCTGACTGTCAGACTGGGCTCTCAGCTGAGTCGTTCAGAGCAAGCCTGTCTTCAGCTGCAGAAGAACAGCTGAGGAGACTGACAAAAATGTTAGACTCCCAAATGGACAGAGTCTGAGGCAGGACGACTCAGCCAGGCTTCAGGGACACCACTCACCCTCCTGTCCTCTGATGTCAGCATTTAAAATCATGACAGAGTCTGTAAATATAGAATCTTCAAAATAATTATTGTTACAAGTTGACTTGCTAGCTAGATTCTACATTGAGAAAAAAACCTAATGGAGGCATTTGTAAAGACAAATTACCACCTAATTAACTGGACCACAAGTATTCCAGGCATTCCAAATTGCAATACAACATTTTAATAGACAATTCCTTTCCTATATTACCATATTCATTTTATTTTTATTTATTTTTTTTATTTTCTATATTTTTTATTTATATTACCAATGATTTCCCCTTTCCCGTTTCCTCCCTCCCGAAAGTCCCATAAGCCCTCTTCCCTCGCCCTGTTCCCCATTCAACCCCCTCTCGCTTCTCTGTCCTGGTATTCCCCTACATCCAGTCTTTCCAGGACCAGGGGTCTCTCCTTCCATCTTCTTGGAAATCTATTGATATGTGAATTGTGTCTAATATGCTTCTCTGTTATCATTTACATTTTGTTCTCTTTAATTACATACTTTCATTCCATATTGATTCTACTATCAATCTCTAAAGTGTTTGTAATGGAAAATACTTATTACATAAAATCAATGGAGAAGGTAGTAATGAGACCACCTGCTGCTGCCTTCAAGTGCATCTATGGAGATCAGCATCCACAGGCCACAACAGCTTCTACCCTACCATGCTGCGACTGTGGTGATGAGACACAGGAACCAAAGCCACACCTTGACTATAAATTCAATCTCTTGTTGACTGTGTTCTATATGTAACATTATTAGAAAAAAACTTTCAAAATGTTTAACACTTTACTGAAATAAGTTTGTGTGACACAATTGGTTGAAAACTATAAGGCTTCAAGTTAAACGAGATAAAGACAGTACCACCAAGGCTACTGACCAGAACTGATTTAAAGCAAAAAATATTGAAAAGAAAAAGAGATTGAGTATTCAACAACCCAACTCCTTTAAAAATAAAATTGTGTGAATTTATAATCTATAAGGATTTTCAAAACCACAAATACCACAAAATTAGTCATGAAGAGCAAGAAGCAGAAGATTGTCAAATGCATAAACATGAAGCTATTTATTAAAAACTTCAATGAAACAGTAAGAGAGAATGCAGAGATGAGGAAAAGCATTTTTCCCTTCACCATCTTATCTCATCTCCAGCTTCAGGAGAGTCCCAGGCGGGTTTAGGATCATTCCCACAGGCATAGCACTGAGAAGCACATGTGAATGGTGAGGGTCTAAGAGACACAGGTAATCCTGGGATTTTTCCTTTGAGGAATCTAAAACACCTAGAATGTGCGTCCCACTCTGATCCTTTAACATGAATGTGAGCCTGACTTTTAAAATGCTCTTCATTCACCTATCCACACTAGGATAAAAGGTCTTCACAATCCAGCATTTGATTCCTGGTGGTAAGCTGTGCAGGCCTAAGTTGCAGTTTGAATATTCTTTTATAGTATTATGATAACACAATAACCAAATTCAGATAGTGTATGGGTTATATAAATTAACGTGCAGGAAATAAGTATAATACATCTAGCAATTCTTGCTGAATACAAATTTGGAATACCATTATCATTGTTATAATAGTTGAATACTTTGAAATACTTGCCTAATCTGACTAGAGAATATTGATAGAACTAGGAAAAGAATTCTAATCCTAAGCCTAACCTTAAGGCAAAAATCATTGACATACTAAAAATTAGGGTATTTTGTTTATATCAATGAAAATATTAATAAATACAAAATAAAGTTATAAAACCACCTTAATCTGGTCTATCCAAAAGATGTTCAAGGTTCTTCCCTAGAATCTTTTCTATTAGTTTCAGTGTGTCTGGTTTTATGTGGAGGTCCTTGATCCACTTGGAATTGAGCTTAGTACAAGGAGATAAGAATGGGTCAATTTTCATTCTTCTGCATGTTGACCTCCAGTGGAACCACCACCATTTGTTGAAAAGGCTATCTTTTTCCACTGGATGGTTTTAGCTCCTTTGTCAGAGATCAAGTGACCATAGGAGTGTGGATTCATTTCTAGATCTTCAATTCTGTTCCATTGATCTATATGCTTGTCACTGTACCAATACCATGCGGTTTTTAACACTACTGCTCAGCTTTTTAACACTACTGTACAGCTTGAGGTCTGGGATACTGATTCCCCCAGAAGTTCTTTTACTCTTGAGAATAGTTATAGCTATCCTGGGTTTTCTGTTATTCCAGATGAATTTTTGAATTACTTTTTCTAACTCTATGAAGAATTGAGTTGGGATTTTGATGGGGATTACATTGAATCTATATATTGCTTTTGGCAATATGGTCATTTTTACTATATTAATCCTGCCCCTACATCACATTTTATATTAATAAGTGTGATACACATCATCCTTAGTGATGGCTGTAGAGAATTTACCCACATGCACATTACAACATTAAGTCAGTGTCTACAATTAAACATTAATAGTGTTTAAGTCTGTGCAACTACATATAATTTATGATCTTTCTTATTTATGCCCTCCCGAATAAATCACCCTAAATCCAATGCAGTTTATCACTTAATGTTCTTTAATCTATTATCTAAATCTAAAGGATATAATTATCACACTGTTTTATTAAAAGCACAGCTACAGTGTGGATAAGCTTGATTTGCCATGGTGGTATAGTTTTGGGAGGTTGTAGAACTTTAGGGTGATGGGGTATAGCTGGAGGAAGTGGGTCACTGGTGTGGGTTTATAGCCAGTTCTATTCTGTGCTCTCTGCTGTCAAGCTTGTAGAGGTGTGAACTAATGGCCTCAGACTCCTGCCACCACACCAGGAGCTCTTCCTGACACTCATGTTTTGCTTCCAGGTCTACAAAGATTTGAGCATGCAGTTTCATGATTCCTCCAGCAGAGCTCTGAGCTGCTCCTATTGCTAAGGCTTATCAACAATGATGGGCTTATATGGCCTCAAACCATAAGCCCAAACAAATGCTTTTTGCCCCAAGCTGCTTTTTCCCAGGTATTTTCTAACAGTAATAAAAGCAGCAATTAATATACACTGTGAAGCAATATTCCATTTTGAATATTAGGGTTAGGGTTAGTATATCTACTCCTAAAATGGGGGGAAATGACCATTTAAATACCAGGTTTAGAAGGTAAACCAAAGAGGCCTGAAGAACATGTGAGAGCCTCCAGTAGGGTAAGAACTGGCAGTCTCAACACACAATCATCTCTTTAGCCACTAAGATCACAGTCACTAAGAAAATTACTCAATTATAAAACATAAATATTTTAATGAAGATGAGAGTTGTTTATGTAACATAAAGCTATCCTTAATTACAACAATGCTGCTAGATATGTTATGAACCTATACATTAAAGATGTCTGAACTTTAATAACCTGGACCACACCAGGGTCACAATTGGTAGCAGAACACTGATCATCACATAAAAGCCACCAAACACATGAAAAGAATTACAGTACGTCACACATCAAACACCATGGCCTGGTGCTTCCTTCCTCTAATCCTACTGTCAGGAAATGGTCCTCATAGCCTTTGAGGTGACCAGACACATTTAAAAGAAGTCCCTTGTTAAGAAAAGTTCCTGGACACTACCCTTCTCAGCAGGAGGGAGAGCACCTTCTGCTCTGCTGAGGACCACTGTGCTACATCTCCAGTCACCGCATGGCCCTGCAGCCACACTGAGAAGGTACAGGAATTGTATGATGCCATTTATTATCCAAAGACTTAAAAATAGAAGGAATCATGAAAGTCATGTTTCCATACTGTATATAGCAGGTAAATTCATCCAAAATTGAAAAGATTCAACAATTTTACTTTAGATTAATAGAATGAGCTTTTTACCTGAGCCTGAATTACATACTTTTAGTACAAGAATAAATTTCAGAAAATATCTTTCTCACATGACAATTCTTGAACCTGGACAGTATACAAATGATTCTAGTGTACTGTCATGTTTTTTATTTGTTTTTAAAGAATACTACATTTCTGAGGATGTATTTTCAAATAAAATAATTGAAACTAGACAAAATATAAATCCACATAAAAGCCAAAATTCACAAACTAATGTGATACAAGCTAGGAAAGTATATACATATACATATGTATATATATATAATCAATTATATTCAATTTTTATTATTTCAAAATTTAAGTATGTTTATAATATAATGACGCTGTTTACCAGAATGAAAGCAAATTAAAGAATTATCTCTTTGAACATTTCATTAATGTCTCCTCTGCCACTAAGCCGAATAAAGGGCGCTACTTTTCTATAACCCTGTGCACTTGTTTATTTTTCTTAGATTTGGAAAAATTCCAAGTTCCGTGGTACTATACCTCAGTTTTATCAGGTGTTCATTAAAATCACCTGAAAATACTGAGGCTATGTTTCACTGAACATAAGCTTCATGGATTCTCTTCATACAGTAGCTGTACTCAACGCA
Organism: Tokudaia tokunoshimensis; assembly: GCA_036184795.1. NCBI lineage: Eukaryota > Metazoa > Chordata > Mammalia > Rodentia > Muridae > Tokudaia > Tokudaia tokunoshimensis. The sequence continues at coordinate 34,774,281 of BTHU01000018.1, read as the reverse complement.
AAGGCGTGCTGTCTACAGTGTACATGATAAGATGACATAGGAGAGGAACTTCTTTCACCTTTGTGTCAGTTCATCAAACCCATACCTGGATGACAGGCAATTCAATGAAAGGAAAACCAATCCCAGAATTCAAAGCATTCTTTCCTGTAGAAGAGCTCTGTGTTCTGTGATCTCTAAATGCCAAATATATACATATGTGTGCGTGTGTGTGTGTGTGTGTGTGTACAGTTGTTAAGGTTTGCTGAGCTGCTAGGGGATTTGGGTGAAAATAGTACTAAGGATAAGTATCTATTACTTGATAACAAAATGTGGGGAATTTATATTAAAATTATGCTTTGTCTTTCCTCAAGATTATTGACATATTTTTTGTTTATTGTATTGCTTTGGTTCAGAATCTGTGACAAGAAAATTTACAGGTGGCAAACACAGGTTAAGGAAAAAGCATTCATAAATTAAAAACTGAAATTAGCATTTAGTTTTCTTGAAAGTTACCAATGACCATAAAGGGCAGAATAGAGTTAATCTTTGACACATAGGCTACTATGGGTAGAAGTAAAGGCTGAAAGGGTCTGTGGAGTATTAATGTGGCTGTGTCTGAGCAATTAGTATTTCTCCTGTGGGAACTATCACTTCAAGAATGAAACAAGGACAAATAAGAAAAAAAAAAAAACATTCTATGGCCATTTTTTACCTACCTTGAAAATCAGGGCTGTGTTTCTCAGTACTTTTGTCAACATGTACTACTTTTCTGGTATCTTGCTCTGATCAAAGTTCAGGGTTAGGAATTACAGGACAAAAGCATATCAGATTAAGGAATGGTTTCAATGAAGAGGATACACAGCTTCTAAACAAAGGATAAGCCTTTTTAGCGCATAAAAGCCTCTAGTGTTTAACCTAGGACACTAATGTAAGAGATGGGAAGGAAGCTGCCCTGCACACTAACCCTACAGAGGACAAGTGTACCTTGCTGGGCATGGGTCTTACAATGATGCTTTCTAAGGCAGCATGTTACCTCACTGCTGCTTATCAGATGCTCATAAGTAACATATACAGGCAACTTACTGTGCATGTGTAGTGAATATGTGTATGATCCTTGCTACTTAATTTTCCTTCTAATTGGCTTGTCTGTGATAAGCTATTAGGCTCTGACTGTAAGTGGACATTAGTCAATACAGGCTAAAATTGTAAATAAGCGGCCCATACAGCATCTCATATTTACAAGTTCAATAAAAAGATATTCTAAAAACAGGGAATGTATGATGCATGATGCACCCATCCTTTCATCCATGAACACATATAGGAAACAAACATACAGGATCCTCTTTAAATAACATTCAATTATTTTATATCAGGCATTTAAGAAAACAACGCTATTTTACCATTTTTCTGTATTGCATGTCAGTAGCCAGAGTAAACAAGCATTATGCCAAATATTCTGGAGATTTAAAGGTTTACAATTATTTTAAGGTCTATTTAACCTGTTTTTAATTCCAATCTTCTTTTGTGTGCTGTGATGGGTGTGTGAGTGGATGAAAGTGGAGGTCAGAAGACGACTTTGGCCAATTGGTTATCTCCTTTACTATGTGGGTCCCAGGAATTGAACTCAGATTGTCAGGACAAGCTATTTACTTGCTGAACCATCTTGTTGATCCTTCAGGTATATTTTTAAAGGTACATTATATTTCCTCCCTGTTGTGTTTAAGCCCATAAATGTTATGCTTATATGTTAATTTGACATGAAAAAGTTTGCCTTAATGGAACATTTAGACCAGGACTTGATGTATCCCATATCTAGTGTACTTCATATAACCTAAGGGTGTTTCAAAGAACTGTAAGGTAGATTTTTTTTTTCCAATTAAGACACTCATGTTAGGATCTGAGGCATCTCCTAATATTCACTAGCTTCTTTCCAATGTAAATTAAAAAAGCAGAGTAAAAGAACTCAATAAAAGGGCAAAACATATTTTAAAAATGTTCTACAATTTATGACAGAATTTAAAGTCATTTTGAGATGGTTATAAAGGAAGCTTTTGGCAAACAGATACAAATTCATGGAAATTTATATCCTGCTACAGGAAGCCACAAAAGAGTAGTTACTTTAGTTAGAGTCAAATCTCAAGCCCGCAGCTGGATCAGCAGAAGATCATGACAAGGACTAAAAACCCCACCCACAGTGTGTTCACAGGAGCTTTGGGAAAGTCACTCTAAATACCTGCTGTTCTGAGTCAATCTGACTTGTAAAAGGGAGTCACCTGAAACCAAGAACATTCAATTATTTTATAACAGGCATTTAAGAAAACAGGATCCTATTTTACCATTTTTCTGTCTTGCATGTCAGTAGCCATGGTAAACAAGCATTATATGCCAAATATTCCGGAGATTTAAAGGTTTACAATTATTTTAAGGTCTACCTTTAACATACCCTGAAAAAAACCAACACAATCATTATTCTGAGAACATCTGTATAATCAGAGCATGAGAATGAATGTAGAGGCTGAGCAAAGGAAAGAGAGCATATTTGGGAAGGATTTATATGATTTAATCTAAATACTGTATCTGGAACTACAGCTCTCTATTAAAACAGATCATAAGGAAAGTTTTAGCAAACTACAAGAAGGAATAATGTCATAATGTGAGCTGCATTACAACCTCAAAATAGAACATACTAAACATCATTGGGATAGGTAACTTGTGTGTGACTCATATAGCCTTCCTGATTCAAATGACAATGCAATAATTCCAACTACCAAGTGATATACTCATTCCTAAGGACAGACCTACTAAGTCTCCCACAGAAGGAGACAACTCATGTTTGCTTTTACATTTTATTATGTAAATCATGTTTTCAAGTCTGAGAAGTCTAATTAAAAATGTTAAAAGAATATAAAGGGAGTTTGTAAAAATGTTGAATATCTAGCTGGTTCAAAACAAAAATTGGTATTAAATAATCTTTGGATCTATGTGTATAAAATATTAGTTTTAAAATGTATTTTTTTCTGAATATGATATGAGGAGATGACCACAATACATTAATAAGTAAACACAAATACATCTTGGAAAACAACATGTAGAGGACTCACTTTTAAGACAACAGACAGACACATATGAAAAAAAAATGGACTAAACCAGAATTTACCTAAATATGAACAATGCATGCAGCATGAAGAAGTGCCTGGTTTGGAATAAGTACTGGAATAAGAAAGACCCCATTTCTTGGTGCACAGAGTTTGAATAAAAAAAAAAATAACCCTGGGCTAGAGAGATGTGCCTGCACACAAGAGTTCAAATACTCAGCAAGCAGGTACAAAGCCAGGCGTGACAACACCATCTATAATCTCAGAATATGGAGACAGGTAGATGTCTGAAGGCTGCTGTCCAGCTACTTTAGCTCAATTAGTGAGTTGCAAGTTCAGTAAGAAACCATGTCTCAAAATATAAAAAACTGAGATCAATCGGGGAAAGTACTGGTGTCATTTGGTGTTCTTTCTCTTATTGACTTAATTTTGATTAATTTGTCTCCTGCTAACAGTTCACCTTTCCCTGCTTCTTTGACATTTTATAATTGTTATTATACATAAAGAGACACTAAAGTCAACACTGTCCCCACACCAACATACCCGAGAGGCACACCTTTTCTTGTTGGTTAGAAAGGATAAGGTGTAGATCTCCTTAATCTAATTGGAATTGACTGATGGTGGAGCTGATTTACAGCTTTAGTTGTATTTGCTCACCTTTGGTTACTTGTCTGTAAGAGAGGGCTTTCCCTGTGCACTCATAGGCTTCTCCCTCTAGCACAGCACTGTTCAGTGGCAATGAAACCAAACACAAAGACAAGCCACTGTATCAATCAATTTATTGAAAAGGGTGTATCAAAGTAGAATATAGTTGCAATAACATATGTGTCAACATGCCTGCCATACTGCCTAAGCAACACATAAATGAAGGATTTCACTGCATTTTCAAAGTCTGATGTGTAGTTTATACTTATCAAAACATCTAGAAAGCTCCTTTCTTGCAAAACCCATGCCCACTCCAGGGCAGGTACAACTGACATGTTGTTCTGCTCTCAATGCTCATGTTGAAATCTTTATTAGAAGTTTTTCTCAATAGTATTTCATGTAAAAAAAAAAAAAAGTCAAACTAGCCTCATTTGCTTGTGGCTACTATGTGGATTAATACACCTTAGTGTGGCTTTGTCTTTTTTTTTTTTTAATTTACATTCCAAATCACTTCCCCTTTCCCGTTTCCTCCCTCCCTGAAAGTCCCATAAGCCCCCTTCCCTCCCTCTTTTCTCCATTCAACCCCCTCTCGTTACTCTGTCCTGGCGTTCCCCTACATCCAGTCTTTCCAGGACCAGGGGTCTCTCCTTCCATCTTTTTAGAAATCTATTGATATGCGGATTGTGTCTAGGGTATTCCGAGATTCTGGGTCAATATCCCCTTATCAGTGACTGCATACCATGTGTGTTCTTTTGTGATTGGGTTACCTCACTAAGGATGAATTTCTCACGGCTCGCCCTTCCCACCAGAAAAGGTGCTATAGGGTGACGCATATGTGTTTGGGGCTCTCCTGGATGCCAATTTATCACTATAGCACATGTGATTTGACCAATGTCCTTCAGTCGACCTTTTGAGGATAACTTATTTTCCTGCTGCAAATGGAGTACAACAAGATCAATGTTACAAGGTTTATTATTACTCTATTTCTTCCTGTGGCAGAACAATGTTCAATCACATAGAATGCCACATTTGGTTTTTCGTTCATCATTGTGATGAGTCTTTAAGTTGTTTTCACTCTTAAAAAAATTAAAACTATTATAAATAATTTGACTATGTTTGTATGGACATATATATACATAGGAGTAGAATTGGTGGGCCATATGATAACTATGTTTAATCTTAATAAAAACTGCCCAGGACTTTTTACATTCCAACCAGAAATGTATTATTCTTGTGATATTATAAATATATGTAAGTAGGTTTACGTAGCTATGTATGTGTGCATGTATATTTACATATATGTATTCCTGTATATTTATGCCCAATTTCTGACATATAGATCTTAAAACTTTCTCTATCTCTAAAGTACTATGAGTGTATGTGAAAGCTAGTGAGATGAATAGGGCTATGTCCTCTGAAAGACCGAGGCAAAATTCTATTTTCATTTAGTCTCTAGGGCAAAAAGGGTTGAAGGTTGCTGATGGGCAAGACCGAAAATAATCTTATTTATGTAATAGTTATTCCCAAAGGATGTGGATAAGATTCTGCTTTTATTTATTCTAAATGTAAACAACAGGAACTGTGAGTTCTCACACTTTTTAAAGACGGACTTGGCTACCTAAATCAAGAACATTTTCACGATCACAGAATGTATACTTCCATTGCTAATACAACTCCCATTTTCCCCCTCATTCCACATCATGAGTAGTAGTAATCCACTTTTGTTGTGTATCTTTGTGTTCTGACACTTTCATATAGTCAGGAATCATACAATATGAAATGAATCTTTACAGTCTTGTCCACTGATATTTATGGTTAATATATTCATAAAAAATAAACACAGCCCTAGAACACAGGGCCTTCTGCTTTGTGTCTGTTTTTTACTCTAAACAAGTCACTCCTACTTCATTCCTATGTGTCTTCCACTTCTGCTGTTTGTTCTCTGATGTTGGTGACACAGCATCTCAATGAGATACTGAAATGCTTTTGATGAGCTCTTGAGTTAACCTTGTTAGTTTAGTTACATGAAAATGACTTAGAATATGAGTGTTCCAGGAAAACTCTTCTGCCTAGCAAGCATGCCTGTGGACACAAGAATTCTACAGTGTTTGACACTTGGGCACATAGTGCAAGTCCTGTCTATGTTGGACTTCAAAGTCACTGTACGTGTGTTGAATTCAATCTCTCCTGAGCCAGGAGAGCAGAGGCAGGCAGAAGAAAAGAAAAGTATTGTGAAGGATGCTGACATTAGAGGGGATGCTCTGAACATCCAGTAAGAACACTACAAACAAGCCCCAACAGATAGAAAGCAATCCTGAGGGAACATCTCCTGAATACAAAGCAATGAGGCCGTAATTCCAGCAGGTTTTGAAGTTGGAAAGGGAAGGGCAAAAGGGAGGAGAAGATGTCTCTAGGTTTACTTCACTAATGGTATTGACTTTATAATACACATTTTTTCCCATCAAAAGAAAAAAAAAAGGCCCTAAATAAGATGATATATTCCAAAAGTACAGGAAATAAATGTGTGGGAGGACTTGTAAGTGTTGGAAAACGTAAAGTTCTTTCTAATCCCCTCCCTCCTCCCTAATACATGGTTAGAAGCCTGGGCCTCAGTCTTATGGAAAGCATGCTACAACTGTGCTGTATTCCAACAGCCCACAAAGCTCTAAGGGTATCTCACTTTTAAATAAGCAACAATGAGTTTTAATAGTTCCCACTTTTAATTTTAAAATCCTAAAGATGGGTTAGATAATTCACAAAACCTCACATAGCTTTAATATCCTTAGGTTTTTAAATAAACTAAATAAAAGATGAGATAAATACTATAAACTATATAAATAGTAATATAAGGATGGGACCAATATGTAAGTCAGAGCAAATTGGAAAACTTTATAAATAAAATTACTATATCCATTCAAAGATGGTCTGTTTGAAACTAGATCATATGGTGGTCACATCAATGATCTTGGTGCTTGGGAGACAGTGGTGCTGCAGCAGAATCAAGACTTTGGGGTCAACTTGGACTATATCATGAGACCAGGTCTTAAAATGAAGGGTAAAGTAAAAACTTTGTGTCTTCTAGGTGGTAAATACAATAGTTGAATTCAACCCTTTTCAAAGCTATGACACTACTAGAGAACTGTAAGCATTTAAGCTTTTAAAAGACTAAGGCTGTGACATCTGAAATCCAGACCAGCAGGCAGAGAACTACTTATTCAACTATATTCCTGTGACTTTTCTCACTTGGCATCCTTTGCAATTGTACTTGTACGTCTGGCAGCAGTTGCGACTTCAGTACAAGTCATGCATTATTTTTACCATGCTCATTACATACGTTCAGCAGTAGAGTCATCCGCATATGCTTGGTGTGGTTTGCCAACACTTGGTGACAAAATCCAGAACCAGGCATTTTCACAGAATGTGTTTACTGTGAAATTTCTCCTTAGAAGTTTGCTTTTCTTTACATCTTTGATCCATATGACATCCACAAGCCTACACTTCAAATAATGGCTTATGCCTAAATTAAGAAAATGTTTCACTTTGATACAACAAGACTCCAGTAGGATGTGGTAGTCCTAGAAAGAACCTCATTTCTTACGTGATTAGAGATTTGGTCAAATATGAAGGCTGCTAAAATTTTCCACACTATGTTTCTTTAGTTTATGATGACTTGGTACTTCTATTCTGCTGTTCATCAACACTTCACAGGAATACTTGATTTGTCTGAATGAATTAAAAAACCCACAACTGAGGAAAATCAGAAAAGTCTAGTTTGAAATATCAAAAGATCCTCAGTAAAAAAATATTTCTAGAGGCCACACCAAACAAGTTTTATTGATCATTGTACTTCTCTGCAGGGCAGAATTGTTGCAAGACAGAACATAAGAAAATCAACTTACTGGTAAATATCTTTCCTGAGGACAGATCTGCCAAGTGGATTATCAGCCTGAGGAGCCATGACAACAGAGCCAACCTTGAAAACCATCGTGTCTTCCTTTGCTGCCTGCTTTCCTGTAACAAAGGGAAGACACATGAGTATACACGGAGCTATGATGCGCAATGAGATACTTGTGGAAAAAGGATGCCACTATCTTACAAAAGGACCAATAAATGAGAAAAAGAATATAAAAAGTTAGTTTAAAATTAAAATTTGATGCTTTTGTAAGTCTATTTCCTTCTACTCCTATTTAGTGGTTTTCTGTTTACCACAATTAAAATCACAATGAAAAAACAACCAACTCATTTTAATATATTGTTTTTATTAAGCATGTGTACTTAACACTAAAACCATATAATGATCTAATTTCAAATAATACTACTGGATTGTTCCTGAAAGTAATTTTTAGTTCTGGAATTTTAACACTAAAAAGAAACAACAGAATATCAACAATGCAGGCAAAATAATTCCCATTATTTAAATTTTTATGTGTAATGATAATTTTATCACAATTACAGTGTATAGTACTTTTAGCTACTAAATGTCACAAAATCTAAGAGAAATGGGTGACTCCAATGTTGAAGATGGAAAAGGTCAAAGGATTTACAAGGAGAAAACATCTTAACTTGTCATTAGTGGTGCCTTGAATTGGAAGGACTATACCTGGAAAAGGGCTTGGGGAACAGGTTCCACTTTCTGATGAAGCAGACAGGTAAAAGTATCAAAAAAACAAAGCAATGAGAGATGTTCAACGGATACCTGAGTTCTAGTTCTTCTCTTGGTATTGAATAAGAATTTACGCAACCTCATGTTCGTATGGAATTAGCACTTTCTTCTGTAACTCACAGCTATTATTTGGAAAGGATAGTCTTTCTGATGGCACTGTGCAGTAAATTCAATGACTTTTAACAATAAATCAACTATAAGAACTGTTTACATATTATTAAACATTAAAACATAATACATGACTTTTTGCACTGTAAGTATTTTAAAACCTGTAAGGTCAGTTAGAGCTCAGTGCTGGTTTTCGGCCTCCCTCCCGTGAGGCACTACCAAAGGCACTGAGAAAGTTGGTGAGAATACAAGTACAACATTTTAGAAAGAAAGGACACCCTGTTACTTCTCAAGGAGCCCTTAGGATCTGCCACAAACAGAACAGAGGAGGGTTGGATGTGAGGCCTCCAGAACATCCTATGAAGGCACATAGGCACAATTCGTGTTTCCTAAACTGTGCTGCCCAAAGAATGCAAAAGCTAGGAGATTATTTCCAGCTGCTTCAGAGGCACACTTGGTATAGTCTGACTTTGATTAGTCCAAAAAAAAGAAAGTTAGAATTGAGAAAATGAAAAAGCAAGAATAAAGCTTGTCGGCAAGGGTCGGAGGATGAATATGACAGGAGAGAAGTGGGAGGAGGGTGGGTAGCAAATGGCAGAAATGGAGATGAACTATCATAATAAATATTAGCATGTGGACATCTTAGTAAACACAATAATTTAAAAAGCCCATTGGAGAAAAGATCAAACAGAAAACTACATCTCGTGCAGCTGGGCCATTTTCAAATGAAGGCGGTCTGGCTTGATTATAGGTCCTCATAGTATGACCAGTGTTTACATTTCACAGATCTTGCATTATATGCCAAGCTTAATAGTTCCATGTGGGTAAAGCCTCTGATTAAGCAGAAGGCATCAATTAAATCAATAAATAGTAAGCCTGGAGAATAGACTATACCACAGAAGTACAATTAGTGGACTTGCTAACTGTCCTTCTAGGCTGCAGACACTACCTGCCATATGAAGGAAGTCTCAACTGCAATAGACACGCAGCAATAAATGAGGTGCATATGGAAGAAAAATGACATACTTGTGTTACATACAAAGCCAGACCCAAGAACAGAATGCTGCTGGAGCCAAGTATGCTCTCAGTAGGCTACACTAGGAAGTCAGAGTAAAATACAAATATAAAACTACTTGCTGACAAGCATTCATAAATTAGATTAAAATTTTATTATAGAAAATATTGAATTTATCAAAATTTTATTCATATACAAGCAAGAATAACGAAACTGTGAACTTACATAAAGAAATGCCTTGAGTGATTTTTTTCAGTTACTATATAGCTGGGAAGGTAGCTTTAAAGCCTACCTTTCTGGCTTATTTAACCTGCTTTTAATTGTTGGGCCACATGATGGAATGTTTACTTTTAAAGGATTTTAAACATGAAAATCAATACCTTCCTTCTTTGCCTTAGCTGTTTTAAGTGAGCCTCATCAGGAACCACTCACCCCAGGAGAAGCATGCTATATCCAAAACACAGCTCTCTATGATGAAATAAAAACTAAATCAGGAAGTGAAACACCTATAGATTTAGAACCTTGATAACTGTGAAAGAGGCAAACAACTCTTAGACTGAAACAAGGTGCAACTCAAAGTGAAAATACACTTTTTGCTCACAAATCCTGTGAGAACCACTCAGTACATTAATTAGATAGAATGTGAAGGCAAAGTGAGCAAACGGGGTACAAATCAGACGACTGTGTTAAGGCAAAGGTGCTCTGAGTCGTAATGCCAGTAGAACTGCTACCACAGGCACTCATGTGCACACACATGCGCACGCACACACTTGCACATGTAACAGTATAACTGTAGCCTTGGCTGGCAGAAAACTTACTATGCAGATCAGCATGGCCTTGAACTTACAGCAATCCTACTGCCCCAGCTAGGAGTTCTGTAATTATAGGCATAGCCCACAAGCGTGAATGGATTTAGGTTTTTAAAGTACCAGCTTACACTAGTTCACTTAAAAAAAATTAACCTGATGATACTGTTTTGTATTCTTGGTACAGTCTTAAATTTAGTAAGTTGATAATGAAATAAACCCATGGAGCTTTTAAAAGTTGTATTTGAAATTAATATTACCTTATATTGTGTGAAATGGATTTCTCAAAATATAACTTTTAGGCTAGAAGTTCATCCCAGAGATATTGTGCTCATGAGGACAGAGGCTCCTTGCTCAGTACTAGGAAGAAGAGCAGCAGCAGCAACAAGAGGAGGAGGAGGAGGAGGAGGAGGAGGAGGAGGAGGAGGAGGAGGAGGAGGAGGAGGAGGAACCAAAAGTAAGTAGTACTAGATATGAGAAAAGAATCACTTTACAGCCAATTAACATGCTAAAAGCAATAAAGTACATGGAAACAGTCCTTTGTAAACCAAAGTCTCCATACTCCTTACATTTTGCTGCTCCTATCTCCTCTGAGTATGTTCATTTTCGCCCTCGTCTCAACTGCTAATCTCCAATATCATTTTCTGCTTAGGTTTCAATGAAATTTGGCTCTACCAATTTACATTCAACTAAAATTAAATATGTATGGAATAGAGGACATAAGACACATCTGCAAAGAATCTTTGTGATACAAAAGAACTTACTAACATGAGTTATTTAAATTAAATAAAAGTGTTGGCTCAGTAGATGAGGGTGCTTGCTGCCAATTCTAATACTCTGAATTTGATCCTTCAAGAGGATAAATGACTCCCCTAAATTGTTCTCTGACCTCCACATGCCATGTGACATTCTCCCATCCCTTCATAAATTACATATTTAGTTAAAGAGTTCATAAAGAAGGATGGCTAGCTAATCTATGTGGTATTTCATAACAGTCATCTCTACTATGGTCATGAGAAAATGATAACCTAACTTGCAAATTTGACCCTTAGGGAATTAGCCTCTGTAAAAAATTTAAGTTCTTTAAACCACTGTAAGTTTATTGTAAATTATTTATTTATTAGTCATTAAATAGTCATCTGACTAAGGAGAGCAACTAGACAACAGCATAAAGGTCATTACATCTGCAAGGGAGGTGCAGCTCTTCCCTGGGTCACACATCACTTGCTCAGAAGGGTAACTGTTCTTTATGATTCCTGTGATGTATAAACTATGTGAGTAGAGGAAAGCAATTGCATGGTTCTGCTAGAAAAGAGCATATCTGAAAATATTAACTTGCAATCTCACAGCAAGTAATCTCTTAAATAGTTATAAAGGCAGGAACAAGTACATATTGAGAATTACTAATACACTGAAGTTAGTTCTAAGACCTTGGTAAGTCTATAAAGCTCTACAAATACTTTTTAATTATGGAAATGAAAAAGATTATTGTTTTAATAAATCTTAGTAACTGGTAATATTCCGACAGACTATCTTCTGTAAATTAGGATCATCTGTGCAGGTAGACAGAACAAAAGAGAATAAATTCTGAGAACACAGTGTATAACAAGCGCTTTCCTCTGGTATCTGTTACCACTGGACACTTAGTCTTTCTTTTTCCTCTATATAATATATAAGAGAAGAGAAAAGAAAGATTGATCCTATTTTTATGTAGCATTTGTATCTCAAATACTTACTTGTTTCTTTTCTTTAAAACTTGTAAGACTATAATGATTAGCAGGGTAGTTGCTATGAATTGAAATCATATGTTCCCCCAAAGTGCCTATGTTGGGGCTAAAATCAAGATGATGGTGTTCTGAAGTAGGGCCTCTCATTTTGAGACCCATCCTTTGGGCAGGCACCAGTCCCTCACACTATTAATGGTGCTGTGTTGCGCTTGCAGGCAGGAAAAGCCTAGCATAGCAGCCCTCTGAAAGTCTCTACCCAGCAGCTGACTGAGACAGATGCAGATACCCACAGAAAAACATTGGGCAGAGGTTGGGGACCCCTGTGGAAGAGTTAGGGGAAGACTGAAGGCCCTCAAGGAGATGGCAACCTCACAGGAAGACCAACAGTGTCTACTAACCTGGAACCCTGGGAGCTACCAGAGACTGAGCCATCAACCAAAGAGCATACATAGGCTGGTCCGAGACCCTCAACACATATGGAAGAAAGAGCTGCCTTCTCTGGCCTCAGTGGGAGAAAAAGTGCCCGATGCTGCAGAGATGCGATACAGCAGGGGAGACTGCCCTCGCAGAGGTGAAGGGAAAGGGGTGGGGGAAGGAACTCTGTGAGAGGGGACCAATATTTGGGATATAAGTGACAGGCTGGTAGATCAATGGAACAAAACTGAAGACCCAGAAATGAACCCACACACCTATGATCACTTGATCTTTGACAAAGGAGCGAAAACCATCCAGTGAAAAAAAAAAGATAGCCTTTTCAACAAATGGTGCTGGTTCAACTGGAGGTCAGCATGCAGAAGAATGCAAATCAATCCATTCTTATCTCTTATCTCTTATCTCCTTGTACTAAGCTCAAATCCAAATGGACCTCAACATAAAACCATAAACATTGCAACTAATAGAAAAAAAACTGTGGAAGAGCCTTGAGCACATGAGCACAGGGAAAATTTTCCTGAACAGAACACCAATAGCTTATACTCTAAGATCAAGAATTGACAAGTGGGACCTCATAAAATTACAAAGTTTCTGTAAGGCAAAGGACAAAACGGCAACCAAAAAATTGGGAAAAGATCTTTACCAACCCTACATCCGATAGAGGGCTAATATCCAAGATATACAAAGAATATCAAGAAGGTAGACTCCAGAGAGCCAAATAACCCTATTAAAAAATGGGGTACAGAGCTAAACAAAGAATTTTTACCTGAAGAATATCTAATGGCTGAGAAGCACCTAAAGAAATGTTCAACATCCTTAGTCATCAGGAAAATGCAAATCAAAACAACCCTGAGATTCCATCTCACACCAGTCAGGATGGCTAAGATCAAAAACACAGGAGACAGCAGGTGTTGGCGAGGATGTGGAGAAAGAGGAACACTCCTCCACTGCTGGTGGAATTGCAAGCTGGTACAACCACTCTAGAAAGCAGTCTGGCAGTTCCTCAGAAAACTGGGCATGACACTCCCGGAGGATCCGGCTATACCACTCCTGGGCATATACCCAGAGGCTTTACCTGCATGCAATAAGGACACATGCTCTACTATGTTCACAGCAGCCTTATTTATAATAGCCAGAAGCTGGAAAGAACCCAGATGTCCCTCAACGGAGGAATGGATTCAGAAGATGTGGTATATTTACACAATGGAATACAACTCAGCTATTAAAAACAATGAATTCATGAAATTCTTAGGCAAGTGGGTGGAACTGGAGAATGTCATCCTGAGTGAGGTGATTCATTCACAAAAGAACACACATGGTATACACTCACTGATAAGCGGATTAATATCCGCTAATGCCCAGAAGCTTGGACTACCCAAGAAACAATTCGCATATCAAATGATGGCCAAGAAGAAGGCAAGAGAGGCCCCTGGTTCTGGAAAGGCTCATTGAAGCAGTGTAGGGGATGCCAGGACAGGGAAGTGGAATGGGTTGATTGGGGATCAGGGAGATGGAAGAGGGCTTATGAGACTTTTGGGGAGGGGGGAATCCAGGAAAGGAGAAATCATTTCAAACGTAAATAAAGAATATATTTAATAAAAAAAAGAAAAAAGTGGGGCCTCTAGAAGAAATAATTCACTCATAAGCATTCCATCTGCTATTAAAGGTCAATGAGTTTATTCCTTCTGCTGCGTTGTTTGTTTTGTGAGGTTCCAGCAATGACATACGAATCTGCAAGCAGAAAACAACCCTTACCATGCAGAGATTATGCTAGTGCCTTTATCTGGCTCTTCAAAGCACCCAGACTGTAAGAGATCAATTTCTATTATTGATTAATTGCCAGATTAAGGTAAGTGTAGCCACCAGAATAGACAACGGTAGCACAGGAAAGATCACAACTCCTCCTCTTCTGCACCTCAGAATGGCATGGATGGTACAAGTGGCCACAGATATATTTGTGATAAGATGTGTGGCAAACAGAGTTCTGATTTAATAGAAAGGGTACAACCTCCTCATGAGAATAATTTTATTAAGTAATAATTAAATATGAATCTGCTGCTGTGTGCTGTCTCCTAGAGTCACTGAAAGCATCCAACACTGTGAAGAGAGCTTCTGGAACCATTACGCTATTGCTTCAGTCTGCAGTCAAAGAAAGGACTAGCAGCACCATCTTACTCAGGCTAACTTAGCTTAGTGTGTTCAATTCCAAACTCTAAGTAGCAAAGCTGGGATTCTTTAAACTCAATCTGTATAATCTCAAAACTCACACCACTAACGATGGAGATATTAATGTCTCTCAAAATTCCTATGTCTTCCAACTCTTTTACGACAACATAGGAAAATCAGTCTTGTGAGGGAAAGCAGAATTATGAATTTAATACAATCCAAGACGGGATTTCCTGAAGGTACTAGGAAGCCTGAAGAAGACATGCTGACCTGTTGACAAGTTTTCTTCCTGTCCTTTGTCATGGGCATATATCAGGATTTTCATAAATTACATTATTATGAACATTATTTTGATTTTTTGAATAATATTTTACGTATCTTGGATAATAATTGAGTACACCATTAGAATTACAGACAGAAAGCAAAATGCTACAGAATAAAAATAATCTGTTTTCCCATTCCACTAACAATAGATAGTGACTAACTCCTGTAAAAAAAAGCCATAATATATTAAGTCTTCATTCATATATTAATAAGAAAAAAATTATCTAATTGAAACCCCCTACCCTATCATCTCCAAGCTTCACGAATGGAAAAAATGAAATCAGAAAACTATACCTGCAACAGTTGACAGTGTTTCTTCTGTTTGGGGAACAAAAATTCTGATCACACTTGTATTGATATAAATCAAAGGTAAATTGCGTGAAGTCAGCGTGTGGGTCCTCATGGGCTGACCAGAAGATTTTCTTTTCTCTCTTTGGGTCTTTGGGAGTTTAGTGTGAAATATGCTTGCAATTGCATTAAGTAAAGGGAAGCACAGAACAATATCAAATGCTTGTGCAGAAAGAAGAATTTCATGAAGAAAATGAGGTGAGCCATCCATTAAACCTTCCGATAACTTATGAAAGCTTCTTCGCTCATTTCTTGAGGTTAACTTGTGGCGGACATTTTTCGTTACAGCTTTTGTGTATGTCAGAGAAAGAAATCCATGCTGCTGATGAACACCATCTAGAAGTTTGGTAGTTGTCTGTTCCAGAAAATGAAAGCAGAATACACATTTCATTTTTTTTAAAAAAGAGACAATATTTGTGAAAGAGAGAAAAAAAAGACTAGAATTTTGACCTTCTTGTGCTGGTCACCCTACACTTAATAAACATGGGAGTGTTTTTCCCTGATCAATTAGTGGTACATTAATTAGACTAGAAATTATCTATTTTATTTCTAACACCTCTTCCCAATACCTAACAAGAGAAGAGGAAAAGAAAAAGAGCACATTAGATAAACAGGACAAAGGAACGAATAAGCCATGCTGCCTCAGGCTCGAGGTCCCAGGGCCCTTTTTTCCATACTTCCTGCAGATTTACACCTATAACCAACAACAGATCTGAGGGGAAACCTATGTAATTCAAATATTATTGCTGAGTTTTTACTTTTTCCTGTTGATTGTTTGCTTTGGTTTTGTGTGTGCTGCACATGTGTGTGTGTGTGTGTGTGTGTGTTTGCACATGCACACATTCAACTGAGGGTCTTACACATGCTATGTAAGTACTCCACTCTGAGTTCAATGGTCTGCTAGACTTTTAAACTGGACGTTAACCCTGTATGCATTTTTAAAGTTAATTACCTTGGCCACTGGGAAAAACATGGAAGGTAATCATTTAGTGCTTAAATATCATTTTCCCCTCGTGGTCTGCCTTCACAACATTTAGCCCTTCAAAACGTCCTGCTTCCCTTTCTTTTTATGCTTGAAACAAACAGAACCACAGGTAAGCTAGATAAAGTGCTGTCCCTATGTGTTGGCCAGTAGGCAACAACACAGGTGGAAAGGGCCTGCTGTCACCCCAGTAGATAGGGGATAGCAGTGATCCATTCCCAGGTGTCTAAATAAACATAATAAGCTTTTATTTAAAGCCCAGAAAGAGCATAAAACGCATTTCAAAACATGCATGAATGCTTTTTAGAAACCTTTGAAACATGTCGAATATAAGCACTTTTGAAAGGTTAGCTACACAAGGGAAAGACTTTTATTTATTTATTTATTTATTTACATTTCAATTGTTATCCCCCTTCCTAGTTTTCTATCCACAAACCCTCTATCCCATACCCTTCCCCCTTGCATTTTCTTCTTCTTCTTCTTTTTTTCTTCTGATGCAAAAAGCAGGTGGAATTTATTGTTCCAACATGTTGGGGTTGCCCTACACATCCTCCCTTGCATTTTCTTAAACTTCTGTACTTAAGTAAAGAGAATAAATACACTTGGCCAAAATGGAGGTAAAACATTTCTTTTCATACTTTCAAATGGTAAAAATCGGCATTTTATTTAAAAATTAAAATGAATAATTAGAGAGAACAAATAATTAAGAACTTTTCATAGAAGTGACTATGGTGAGGGGTAATCTTGGGGCCTGAGCCCTGGGATTCCTCATGCAGCTTACAGTCCCTTACAGAGTTCCAGCCTCACACTAGGGCAATTGATTTTTTTCAACTGTAGAAAGAAAATGTCAAAAAATTTAAAAGATTCTAAATAAGATTTGTGAATTGTCTGAAGAGATTTAAAGTGATTAAGACCATTACTTAGGGTGCAGTGACAGTCACCTGCTCCTAAGATTGCCAAAGAACATGCAGGTGAATGACTAGAATTCCAAGGGGCTTCTGCTCTCAGACAGCACACCTCAGACTCCTGTTTGTAGTACTATAGAAACTATTAGAAAAAGTTAAAATTCAATGTGAAGAAGTATTAGCTACTATGCAAATAAACTAGTAAGTTTTATTTGTAAGGAGAAAATCATAGGAAATATTTCATAAGGATACTATTTATGCCTTTTCAGCTTTATATGAGAACTAGGAAGTATTTTGTAAACACTGAGAAAATATTAATGTGGTGACTTAGTAGACTAAGCAGCAGCTACATTTTGAAATTTCGTGAATTTTATTAACTTTAAGAGTTAATGTTGTACCATTCAAAAATATACATTTGCTACTTCTGAAAGTTACTAGGATATACCCTAATTTAATTTTGTACCCACAAAAAAGAGCACTACAAACTTGTTTTGATTAAAGACAGCAATAAAAAAGTACTTCTACTAGCTGCGAGATGACAACTGCATAAGAGAAAAAAACTAAACAAAACAAAACAAACCAAGGAGAACACAAAGCAGTCTGAACAAGAAGTAACCCAGGAATGACAACGATGTATTGGTCAATGCTTGATCATTCAATAGAACTAGAAAGCCATTTTACTTAATAACTTACTTTGATTTTCTTATATTGACAGCAATATTAATTCTTACTCACAAACTCAGAATAGCTATAGTACATACAGATGACAACCAGCATATGGTAGAAAGTCAATTTATGATACAAAAACAGATCACAGTTCATTTATAAAGAGTATTTCATTGACAAAAATGAAAATCAAGCGTAGACTGTATGGACAGCTCAGGTCCTATGTTGGGTACTTGTAGGGTAACTCTGGGATAGCTTTAAAGTGATTTCTTACAGAAGAAAGGAAGGCAGAACAGTTACTACAAGAATCATGCTCACTGAGGGTTCAAACCAACAAGGCGCATGTGTCCAGCTAGTCTGTACAGGAAAGGAAGACATCTCCACAGTGCCCCAAAGACCAGCACTGTTCCCCAAGGCTTGAGGTGATAGATGGACAGAAGCAAAGAAGGTGAGAAGACAATAAAAGCAACAAAAGCAATGAACAATATGGGGGAGGGGGGAGAGAGAGAGAGAGAGAGAGAGAGAGAGAGAGAGAGAGAGGCTGCGACAGCTAGAGCTGGAAAGATTTTTAATTCTGCTAAAATTTGCACATGTTCAGTTCTGAGCCCTATTTCAATATGGCCTCTGTACTTCTTTTTGTAAAATCATTACAAATGGAGGTAACTAAAAAAATAAAGTAATTGATCTCCATATACAATTATTACTTCAAGAATTTAGTACTGAAACTTACTTATGAAAGGAAAAATCTTCTAAACCATCAACATAGCAATTCATAAATGATAAGATATATTAATAAATGTGATACAATCCTACCTTTGCATTTTGATAAATTTATTTAATTGCTGCAAAGAAACAGGTTACAAAACATGAGTAGATTTAAAGACTAAGCAAAATATAATAATTTTAGAGGAAAAAGTCTAAAAGAATGTACTGAGTTCTAACTCTTGGTATCATTACTCCTGTTGCAAAATAAAACAAATACAATCAATTTAAAATATATTCTCAAAAATAAAAATTACTAAATGGATCTCACCACAGGTTTTTCTTTGCATTGTAGAAACACTCCTTCAAATTGTCCTGACTGCCAACCTTCCCCAGGCCTGGAAAACATAAGTTCACCTTATGTGTTCTCTTCAATTTCTCTCAATTAAAAAATTGACCATACATCAAAATACCAGCAGTTTTAAAGTAAAGAATGCTGCAGTAAGCACAGATGTAACCATGCAGCTGGAAGACCCACTTACAGTGGCTCAGCATGCTCTGAGCTCTGCATGGGAATAGCTCTCCTGATGAAAGATTTAACTCTTTTTTTTTAAATCAATTTTTGCCTCTTGTATAGATGAGAAGGTACAGAGAGGTAAAAATCTTTGTCTATTTTATTTAACTCTGAATCTCCAGTGCTTAGCATATAAAATATATTAGTAAGCACATCATTATACTGATAAATTATCTAAAATTTAGAATGTATTTAAGCAGTAAAACTAAGAATAAACTATAGTACATAATATTCATATCAGAAATTGCTTCAGTTCTTCAATTGATATTTTACACGGAAAACCATTTCATTTTAAATATCTACTGGAAAGAAATCAAAGAAAAAATAACAGATCAATTAACCACTTATTATTAATAGGACAAAAATAATTGGCACCTGATTATTAAGATAATATTATAACAAGTTCTACAACACAGCAACTGATATATTGTGCATTTCATAATGAAAATTTCCAACTGTCTGCTATAGATTTGTACTTAGTGGTATAATAAGTATGACATGTGAGAAAAGACAAATAAAGAAGTAGAACTAGACATGTTTACAAAAATATTTTAGGAAATGTAATTATAGAGCAGAACATGTACAAAAAGACACTGGGCACCTATAGTTACACAATAAAAACTTAAACTGATAAATAGTATGAATCTATTAAGAAAATACATCTTAAGACTATTTCTAGGAGAAATTACCATGAAACTGAAAATATATTATTTAAAATATTTTAAAAGTATCTTTAGATTTCTATAGTATATGTGTTATATTTCAAATTAAAAAAAATAAAACCCTCAGTTATAGTATAAATCCAAAAAAGGGGAAGATGTGTACTTTTATTTAGGAAACACTAATGGTGAGATCATTTTAAAACATTGAAAAATATCTATTACAAACAAATAATATTTTCATTTAATCTTACTTTTGATACAGAGGGACTACATAGGTAATAATGTGGTTTTAAATTTATCTATGGCATTTATATGATTTATAATCAAAAAGAAGTCTCCTCAGAGTTAAGGGGCATGAACAGGTGCTCCACTTCAGTGTAGGCTGCAAAGCGCATAGATCAAAGTATGCAGCAACAATCAGACAGTCAACTTTGTCCTAGGCATCTTAGCAAATCTATAACACATGACATATACTTGTGAGATACTTGTAAAAGCAGTAATGTAGATGTTTATGAAGAACTATATGCCATGTTATAAAATTTTATTGGATACGAATGAAAGACTACTAAGAAAACAACTTCATCTGCTAAGCATTCTCTTTGAGAGTACACTGTAGAACAGAAACATCCTTATGATGACAGCTCTAACAAACATAGCTCTCCTGGAGCTGTCATCTGCCACTGACCTGCTCTGATAGTGGTCAACACTGAAACTCTCCACCTTACACTTCACTTTGGTGTACACATCCTGCACATCTATGGACGCACTGAGATCTTCTAGTTCAATGACCATGCAAACCTCTGCAAAAAGAAACAAGCATCATTATCAACAGAGTTCCTCATAATCAACACAGAAATCTCCCATCTTATATTTCACGTTGGCTAATACTTCCTGATCATGAAAAGGGCATAAAGATTACAGACTTCTACACTTATAAGCAACATTAGTGCCAAAGGGCCATTAATGTTAAGAGAAGGTGTATATCTATCTCAAGTTAGGAAAACCGTAGTTATCATTGAATAGATGAAGATGTTAACAGTCAAGGATCTCTGAATACTTACAATGCAATGCATTGCTATGCTCAGAGTAAGTCACACATACCTTCTACCTGAATTTTAATTATCAAAAAGCAAAATTAGATTTTACAAAGTCAAAGAGAATAGGTACACATAAACTTTATATAGTGATGAGATTCAATGGTAGCCACATTTTTAAATCAAAACGCTTGAATATGAGCTAATTAAATTATAAATGAAAACACTGAAGAAAATGATACCTAATATTTCTTCTAAAAGCAGTAACAATTTTTTTATCTTTATAGTAAGAAAGAAAAATACTCCTGTACCTGTGCCTTTTTTCTCAAGGTCGGGAGCAAATAGTTTTATAGTAGCTTTGGGAAGCACCCACTGCATCCACAGACTAACACGGCCGCTGGACCCACCAATGTTACTGGTAGTTTGTTCTAAGGTAACAGAGTCTGAGAATGGCGAATCATCACCAGCTTGAATTGAATCTCCCTGTGATGAGGAAAAAACAAACAAACAAAAAAACTCAAATGTTGATACTCAACCAGAAATAGATAAAATAAAATTTATACTTTAAAATGATTGTAACTTTTCCATATTATATATTCTGATCATATAAATGGTACTGCTAACATATGAAGCTAAGCATTAAAAACATATACTACTCAAGCAGTTTATATAATGTAGGTGCATAATATTATAGTTTTACTGAGACCATGGATCTCCAAATAGCCAAGTGCCACATCCAGCTTCCTAGGAATACGTTTTTATACAATCACAGTCAAGGAATCATTTACTGCCTGTTGCTGCTTTTTGATGGAGATGATTAGCTGCTACAGAGAAGCTGAAGACCACAAGGCTTTTGGCATTTACTCCCTACCTCTTTTACAAAAGAAATGTTTGATATAGAGCATTTATGAATAAATTTAGAAAAAATGGAACAAAGTGATTTGTACAATGTAAAAATCAAGAAAGAATTTTTCGTGGTAGACTAGGCAAGATTTTATGAAATGTTTTATATGACTGAAATCTAGAAGAATAACATATGAGCGTATTCAATTTCATAGGTATATACTGAACTTGGATAAGATCCTAAATTCCATGGTAGCAAGTTTGCTGTGAAAGATTTGGTGGGTGTTTTTGGTGTTTTTGTTGTTGTTTTCAAAAGCTTTTAGTAGCCTAGAACAAAATAAAACCTTCTATTTGAACTTAAACTAGAGTTGAGTAGTTCTAGCCTCAGATGCAGGAAAAGAGGCTGCTAGAGATGGAGACTTCACTGCTGTGCATGTAAAAGCTGAACAGAAACATTAAATAGAGCATGCTTATTTGTTAGAAGATGGGTTTGTAATCTATATCTAGTTAATTAGATTGAGTTTAGTAGGCAGCATGATATACTATGAAAAGGACTTTCCAGAGTCCACTACATCCTTCACAAATTAGCTTTTATGATACTGAATGCTTAGAATCTAGAATAAACAGAAGCATAATGGTAAAAGAAGTGTTTCTCCATAGTCAACATTTCATAAGTGGATGTTAATTATTAACACTAAGCTTGCATCTTTCTTCCTGTCTCTTTCATTCTGTCATTTCTCCAACATTACATACATTTTCTTTATCTTTTTCTTCAAAAGATTGTATATTTTGTATACTATGTTCAAAGACAGAAAAAAATTGATATAAAATGACTTTAGGCTATATGCACAGGGGCAAATCAAACAAATCAAATGTATGCAAATCTGTGACAGTCACTGCAACATCTCATTACATATTATAAAAATTGTGTTTCCCCTTCCCAAAATCTGGAAAAATCCCCAAATCCAAAATGGTCCTAAAAACTTGAGACAAGGTATGCACATACCATCTCCCTCAGGTGTGAACACAGGTGGAATAAATGTGCCATTTGGACTGTGACATAGCTCAGTGGGTAAAGTCACTTGCAGCCAAGTCTCACAACCTAAGTTGAATCGGATCCCCAAGTCCACATGGTAGACAGAGGTAGTCCTTCAAGTTATCCTCTACACATGTGCACATGTACACGATTACACATACTTTCATTTGCATACACTGAGGGGGCTCTAACAGGCTTGAACATATTTTGCACTTTTACTCCCTTTCTTCTCTCTTGCTAAAACCTTTACATTCTTAATGCTAGTTACTAAAGTTTCTAGTCTCTTGCTTGGCCACTTCCTCCTCCTGAGGTTGACTACCAAGGTCCAACTATCAAAATATTTAAGTCTCCCAGTGAAAAGCCCTGTTTTGGCTGCCCTGCTTAACATGCCCAATCAAAATTAATGAACTCATTCTAACTCAGGGTTTTCCCCTTTTGCCTTTATAAACTGTCTATAAGACACTTCTGTCCCTTCTCTCCTCAGTGGCAGCCATGTGCCCCTCTATCCATCCCCCCCGTCTCCTGCCTCTTTTCTCTCCTCTCCTTCCCTTCCCCTTTTTCCTAAACATCTATCTCTTGTCTGTGTCTCTCATTTCCTGCAGTTGTGCCTCTGGGGTGGAGAACTTGGTCTTGGAGTGTCTTGTGGGATACCAGTACTTTCATATATCCATAGTCTCTCATGGTTCCCTATTGATTTGAATGTCTTAAATAAAATGTTTATTTCCTATGTAATCATGCATGAGCAAAATGTCCCTTAGAATGTTTGTGAAGGCATGCAATAGTGGTTAATGTGTTATTTTCTCCGGGAAGGTAGTCCAAGCAGAAGCCACTAATCTCTAGATCAACTGCACCTGAAAGCAAGAGTCATAAGTAAAGCCTCATACACAGGAAGCCAAAAGCCATGCTTGAGTCTGCAGACACGCCCTCCTGACCAGACACTTAGAAAGTTGCTACACAAGTGTTATATCTTGGCTTCTCTCCGAGATCTCAAAACATAGAAGAACAAGTGTGAAGGACTACGGCAGTAACAACCGTTACTGCAAAAGCTCACAAGGAAGGTGGGGCCAAGCACAGCAAAAGAACTAGTGTCCTGGGACTTACTGAGATGGCAAATTTTTAGCTCCTTGTTGCAAACATAATCAAAAGCTGTTTGTGGGGTTTGTTTTTCACACTTCTACTAAATAAGTAGAGCCTAAATTTATCATACCTGAAATGTCTGTAATTTAAGAAGCTTCAGAAATTTCATTTTTGGTTAGCTGTCTAACATACTGTCTAATAGAAAACACAAACTATTTCAAAAGCAGATACTTTTTACAAAGTCAAATCAATAAAGGATGACACAATGTACTATTATGCATTTTTAAAGAGATAGTTTCTAGAACAGGAACATTCCTAATCAAATCCTCTAAGGAACAGCATACCCCATGGATGACAGATGCAGAGAAAACAGTATCTAATCATTTTTAAACATTCCTGGGCATCCTGATAGGGATTTTGTTACTATGGCTTCCAGCTTAGTAAGCACTCCTGAGAAAAAATTTAATACTACTCTGTCATGCAGTTTCAATTGTCTTTTTGGATTTAAAACATTTGCTGTGATATTGTAAAACATATTTCTACATTAGTTTCCTTCTTTATTTAAAAAGTCTATAATGAAAACTGAACCCAAAATGGTAATGTTGAACTATTTTTCCACATCTCCTTAGTCCAATTTTAAAATAAAAAGTTCATGGAAAATTAACCAACATATTGAGTTTATTTTTCTAGGTAAATTTATCTTGGTTCATGTGGAAGAACAAACACTTCAGCAGGCAAGATCATAGTTGGTCAAACTGCTACTCTTTCTTTTCAAAATCACTTCAACATTCTTGTTCAATCACACAAGCTCCCTAAGGGCTAAACATGTCCACCGCTGTTTGTACTGAAGACAGCAGGAACAAGTGGCCTGCTGGGTCTCCAGCACCTTTGCTTTCTCAATTCCAGTAAATCAGCTTTTAAGCAGAGAACTTAAGTCTCACCCATACTTCCCAGTTTACCATGACACAAATGAAAACACGGGAAGCTGAAGCTGTATTTGCAGGAATCAGAGTACTTGCACCAACACATTAACATGAAAATATCACTTGGCAAAGTGTCAATCATCTGGGATCCTACAAGTAGTTTTACATAATACAAAGAATTATTAGAATGTAGTTAGCATCTCTAGATTCACTTCCAATAAATTCCATATTCAAAAAATTAAAAACCATTTCTGGCCTACACAACCAAATAAGATAGCATATTTAAGTTGGAAAAAAACATACTTTCTTTAAATAGAGATTTGAATTAGACATTTATAAACCCAAAGTTAAATTTCAAAGAAAATCCACTTAGATAACTGACATGAAAAAAAAAGGCTGTCTCAGATTATTATGCCGCATGAATTTTTAAAAAAATCTACAGAAAAGAAGTGAAACACTAGAGGTATTTTCTGATATGATTCTTTTAAGTAGGAAAAGCATTAAATAGAAAATAACTGATAGCTAACAAAGGTTAAACAATGACCTTCATTTATCAGACTCATTAGTTTATTCAATGTTCTCTGAAGAATAAAAAGGTAAGTTAAATGCCATGAAGAAATCAATATATCAGTTAAAGAAAATACAAAATCAAAAAAGTTCATGACACAAAAATCCAGGAAAAAATGGGACAGTATGAGAAGACCAAATCTAAACACAATAGGAATAGAAGAAGATTCCCAGCTCAGAGACCCAGAAAAAATCTTCAACAAAATCACAGAAGAAAAATTTCCTTAACATAAAGAAAGAGATGCCTATAAAAGTATAAGAAGCTTATAGAATACAGTTTGGACCAGAAAAGAAAATACTTTATACTGTCACATAAAAATCAACACACCAAATAAACACTAAATATAAAGAAAGAATTTTAAAAGCAACAAGGGAAAAGGCCAAGTAACATACAAAGGCAGACCTATCAGAACTACATACAATTTCTAATGTGGGACTCTAATAAAAGATAGAAGGGCCTGCGCAGAGGTCTTGCAGACTCTGAGAGACCACAGATGTCAACCCAGACTACTATACGCAACAAAACTTTCAATCAACATAGATGGAGAAACCAAGATATCCCAAGACAAAAACCAAATTAAAACAATACCTTTCTACTACCCAACCCTCCAGAGGGAATTGGAAGGAAAATTCCAATCCACCGAGGCTCACTATACTCAAGAAAACACAAGAATAATTTCATAGCATTAAAACCAATAGAAGAAACACACACACACACACACACACACACACACACACACACACACAACCAATATCAAAATAACAGGTAGTAACAATCACTGGTCATTAATATCTTTCACCATCAATGGACTCAATTCCCCAGTAAAATGACACAAGCTAACAGAACAGATGCAAAACAGAATCCATCATTCTGCTGTACATACAAAACACATCTCAGCAACAAAGATAGTCATCTCAGTACAAAGGGCTTGAAAAAGGTTTTCCAAACAAATGGACCCAAGAAACAAGCTGGAGTAGCCATTCTAATATCTAATAAGTATGCTTTCAACCGAAAGCAAACAAAAGAGACAGGGAAGGACACTTCACACTCATCAAAGGAAAAATCTACCAAGAGGATATCACAATTCTGAACATCTATGTCCCAAATGAAAGGGCACCCACATTCATAAAAGAAAGATTGCTAAAGCTTAAATCACACATTGAACCTCCCACATTAATAGTGGGAGACTTCAACACTCCACTCCCACCAATGGACAGGTCATCGAGAAGGAAGTTAAACAGAGAAATAACAAAACTAACAGGTTATGATTCAAATGGACCTAACAGATATCCATAGAACATTTCACCCCAACACAGAAAAATATGCCTTCTCACCACCTTATAGAGCCTTCTCCAAAATTGACCATATAATTGTGTATCTGTTGAGGCTTGCTTTATAACCAAACACTGAAATGACTCCATGCATCTTATCAGATCACCATAGATTAAAGCTGGACTTCAACAAAATCAGAAACAACAGCAAGCCTATTCATGAAAATTAAAGAACTCTACTCAATGATCACTGGGACAGGATAAAAAAAATAAATAAAAGATTTTCGAGAATTCAATGGAAATGAGAGCACAAATTGCTTTAAAGCAGCGCTAAGAGCAATGTTCACAGCACTATGTGTCCTCATAAAGAACATGGAGAGTTCTCATACTAATGAGTTAAAAGTACATCTGAAGGCACTAGGAAAAAAAAAAAAGAAAGAGTAGACAGCAGGAAATAACCAAACTCAGGACTGTAATCAATCAATTAAAAACAAAGAGAACAATACAATGAGTATGGGAAACAAAGAGCTAATTCTTTGAGAAAATCAATAAGATAGAAAAACCCTTAGCCCAACTAATTAAAGACAGAGAGACACTACCAAATTAACAAAATCAGAAATGAAAAGGAAGACATAGCAACAGACATTGAGGAATTTCAAAGAATCATTAGGTCTTACTTCAAAAGCCTATAATCCACAAAATTGGAAAATCTGAATGAAATGAATAATTTTCTAGATAGATAAAAATTACCAAAGCTAAAACAAGATCAGGTAAACTATCTGAATAGTCCTATAACCCCTAAGGACTGCAAAACAGTCATTAAAAGTCTCACAACAACAACAACAACAACAACGGCCTAGGCAAGATGGTTTTAGGGCAGAATTCTACCAGACTTTAAAAAAATAGCTAATCCCAACACTCCTCAATCTACTCCACAAAACAGAAATAGAAGGAAAACTGCCAAGGTCATTCTATGAGGCCACAGTCACCCTGATATCTAGACCACATAAAGACTCAATGAAGAAAGAAAATTTCAAACCAATTTCCCTTATTAACATTGATGCAAAAAATACTAACAAAACCGAACACAAGAACACACAGAGAGAGGCTACCCTTGAGAAGGAAAGGGTGGAATGGAGGGAAGTTTTGTATTATGGGGTACTAAGAAGAGAGGAAGGTCTCATATTAGGTTGTAAAGTGAATATATTAAACAAAAGAAATTAGAAGTTGTATCACCCACCTGAACTCCTTAATGTTTTGAGAATATGAGGAGATAATTCCTGTAAAGCCATTATGTTAATGAGTACTCCCAATGAAGACCTACTGTGAATCTCTTTGACAAAAAGTGACATTCATATTGAAAACAGGACAACTCTATATTCCTAGCTCTTGGAAGACAACAGCAATACTAGGATTCATCCAGAAGTGAGCAGTCCGTCAGTGTCAATCTGTGATAAATACCTGTGACTTATTGAGCAATTCTTTAAAACTATCCTGGATTAAAACTATCACTTTTGTCTATTCTTGATCTTAGAGCATAAGCTATTGGAGTTCTGTTCAGGAAATTCTCCCCTGTGCTCATATGTTCAAGGTTCTTCCTAGTTTCCCTTCTATTAGTTTCAGTGTGTCTGGTTTTATGTGGAGATCTTTGATCCACTTAGAATTGAGCTTAGTGCAAGGAGATAAGGATGGGTCAATTTGCATTCTTCTGCATGTTGACCTCCAGCTGAGCCAGCACCATTTGTTGAAAAGGCTATCTTTTTTCCACTGGAAGGTTTTAGCTCCTTTGTCAAAGATCAAGTGACCATAGGAGTGTGGATTCATTTCTGGGTCTTCAATTCTGTTCCATTGATCTACATGTCTGTTACTGTACCAATACCATGCAGTTTTTAACACTATTGCTCTGTAGTACAGCTTGAGGTCCGGGATACTGATTCCCCCAGAGGTTCTTTTACTCTTGAGAATAGTTTTAGCTATTCTGGGTTTTCTGTTATTCCAGATGAATTTTTGAATTGCTCTTTCTAACTCTATGAAGAATTGAGTTGGGATTTTGATGGGGATTGCATTGAATCTGTGTATTACTTTTAGTAAGATGCTCATTTTTACTATATTAATCCTGCCAATCCATGAGCATGGCAGATTTTTCCATCTTCTGAGGTCTTCTTCAATTTCTTTCTTCAGAGACTTGAAGTTCTTGTCATACAGAACTTTCACTTGTTTGGTTAAAGTCACGCCAAGATACTTAATATGGTTTGTGGCTATCGTGAAGGGTATTATTTCTCTTACTTCTTTCTCAGCCTGCTTATCCTTTGAGTATAGGAAGGCTTCTGACTTGCTTGAGTTGATTTTATATCCGGCCACTTTGCTGAAGTCGTTTATCAGCTGTAGGAGTTCTCTGGTGGAGTTCTTTGGGTCGCTTATGTATACTATCATATCGTCTGCAAATAGTGATAGTTTGACTTCTTCCTTTCCAATTTGTATCCCTTTGACCTCTTTTTGTTGTCTAATTGCTCTAGCTAGAACTTCAAGTACTATATTGAAAAGATATGGAGAGAGAGGGCAGCCTTGTCTAGTCCCTGATTTTAGTGGGAGTGCTTCAAGTTTCTCTCCATTTAGGTTGATGCTGGCTACCGGTTTGCTGTAAATTGCTTTTACTATGTTTAGATATGGGCCTTGAATTCCTGATCTTTCCAAGACCTTTAGCATGAAAGGATGCTGAATTTTGTCAAATGCTTTCTCAGCATCTAATGAGATGACCATGTGGTTTTTTTTCTTTGAGATTGTTTATGTAGTGGATTACATTGATGGATTTCCTTATATTGAACCATCCCTGCATCCCTGGGATGAAGCCTACTTGATCGTGGTGAATGATCATTTTGATGTGTTCTTGGATTCGGTTGGCAAGAATTTTATTGAGTATTTTTGCATCGATATTCATAAGAAAGATTGGCCTGAGATTCTCTTTCTTTGTCGGATCTTTGTGTGATTTTGGTATTAGTGTAATTGTGGCTTCATAGAACGAGTTGGGTAGTGTTCCTTCTGTTTCTATTTTGTGGAACAGTTTGAAGAGTATTGGTGTTAGGTCTTCTTTGAAGGTCTGATAGAATTCTGCACTAAAACCATCTGGACCTGTGCCTTTTTTGGTTGGAAGATTTCCAATGACAACTTCTATTTCTTCAGGGGTTATAGGATGGTTTAGATGGTCTATTTGATCCTGATTTAATTTTGGTACTTGGTGTCTGTCAAGGAAATTGTCCATTTCCTCAAGATGTTCTAGTTGTGTTGAATACAGGTTTTTGTAGTAGGATCTGATGATTTTTTGAATTTCCTCAGTTTCTGTTGTTATCTCTCCCTTTTCGTTTCTGATTTTATTAATTTGGATACTATCTCTGTGCCCTCTGGTTAGTCTGGCTAGAATAGACAAATGGGACCTCATTAAATTACAAAGTTTTTGCAAGGCAAAAGACACTGTCAAAAAGACAAAGCGGCAACCAAGTAACTGGGAAATGATCCTTACCAACCTTACATCCGACAGAGGGCTAATATCCAATATATACAAAGAACTCAAGAAGTTAAACTCCTGAGAGGCAAGTAACCCTATTAAAAATGGGGTACAGAGCTACACAAAGAGTTCTCACCTGAAGAATATCTAATGGCTGAGAAGCACCTAAAGAGATGTTCATCATCCTTAGTCATTAGGGAAATGCAAATCAAAACAACCCTGAGATTCCATCTCACACCAGTCAGGATGGCTAAGATCAAAAACACAGGAGACAGCAGTTGTTGGCGAGGATGTGGAGAAAGAGGAACACTCCTCCACTGCTGGTGGAATTGCAGGCTGGTACAACCACTGTGGAAAGCAGTCTGGTGGTTCCTCAGAAAACTGGGCATGACACTCCCGGAGGATCCGGCTATACCACTCCTGGGCATATACCCAGAGGCTTTCCCTGCATGCAATAAGGACACATGCTCCACTATGTTCATAGCAGCCTTATTTATAATAGCCAGAAGCTGGAAAGAACCCAGATGTCCCTCAACGGAGGAATGGATTCAGAAGATGTGGTATATCTTCACAATGGAATACTACTCTGCAATTAAAAACAATGAATTCATGAAATTCCTAGGCAAATGGTCAGATCTTGAAAATATCATCCTTAGTGAGGTAACCCAATCACAAAAGAACACACATGGTATGCAGTCACTGATAAGGGGATATTGACCCAGAATCTCGGAATACCCTAGACACAATCCGCATATCAATGGATTTCTAAGAAGATGGAAGGAGAGACCCCTGGTCCTGGAAAGACTGGATGTAGGGGAACGCCAGGACAGAGTAACGAGAGGGGGGTGAATGGAGAAAAGAGGGAGGGAAGGGGGCTTATGGGACTTTAGGGGAGGGAGGAAACAGGAAAGGGAAGTGATTTGGAATGTAAATTAAAAAAATAAAATAAAATAAATAATAATAAAAAACCTATCACTTTAATTTAGCTTTTAATTTTCCTCTGAGATTGTGTGTGAGGAACATTCTGAATCCTAATTACATGGTGCCACAGCATCTCTACAATATTGTCTGTTATACTATTTTGTCATAACAAGGAAGGGTGGTGCACTTCATTAGTCTCAGCACTCTAGAGGCAGAGGCAGGTGAATTTGTGAGTTTGAAGCCAGCCTAGTCTACTTAGGCAATTTCAGGCCAACCAGGGATTATAATGAGACCTGTTATCAAAAAACAAATAAACACACAAAAATAAAATATAATTTTCCTTACCTATGTGTTGGAAAATAATAAAATATTAAGAAAATTATATTAAGAATGTACTTATTAAAGTAACGTAACAGAGTTTGCTCACTAGTATGCTAATAGTTTGTGATCTGTCTGGACAAAAATACAGCACCCTCCCTCCATCAGTCTGCGATGTCCTGGAGTAGGGTTAGAGAGGATGGGGCACTGAGTGAATTGGAGTTTTATTGCCACTTCACACAGTAAAGATCATCATGGAGATGCAGATCATCTCTAACACCATGAGAACGGTCACATGACTATTATCAAAACCTATGCTGTGTATGCTCTGTGTCCAAATGGTTCTGATGCTTACATGCAATGTTGCTAATATGAAGGCCTCCTGTAATAAGAAGACAATTTTAGTGGAAGGATGACTCAAGAGAAGCAGAGGACTGCAGCGCTGCCCAGTGAGGCCTTCTTCAATGAAGCACTGGAACAGACTCCATGTGTTTAGATAGTCTCCTGTGATACAGAGTCTCTGTATTCCCATGATTTCCAATGAGAAGACAACTTTTACTTGCATTACGTTAGGCAGATGGTACATTTGAACACACAGGCAAATCCAGGAAAAAACAAATACTTGTTATACGGGAACTCAAAGGATCCCAAAAATTAGTTAACCGTATGATTCAAAGGTGGAATGAAAGAAAATTGGAAAGGTCATAAAG
Source organism: Tokudaia tokunoshimensis (assembly GCA_036184795.1). Classification (NCBI taxonomy): domain Eukaryota; kingdom Metazoa; phylum Chordata; class Mammalia; order Rodentia; family Muridae; genus Tokudaia; species Tokudaia tokunoshimensis. The sequence goes on along the minus strand of BTHU01000018.1, from coordinate 34,742,279 downwards.
TAAATTTCTAAAAACTCTATAAACAAAAGGAAATAAATAAAAGTTTGACCCAAAGTTTGAATTTTTGTTGAACTAATGAGGCACAGAGTGAACAATAGCTGGCACACGTTTACATACTGAGAAAACAGTCACCAAATCTTTATGTTGTCCTTTGCTACTGAATTATTAAGGAGATACATTTGAATGTAGGTATATTCTCAGTTTACTGTGATCCTCACAAAATATTTTATTGGAAGGAAACAAAAACATTAAGGTATGTAAAACATGAACATCTAAGATGTAAAGAAATTTCCAGCTACATTACCCAATGCTCACATCAAACCATCTCACCAGTGGCCCTCTTCTCCTTCATGGAGACAAATCAGCCAAAGCAACTGAAGGTACCTCTGAAGGAACAAGCTTCCCAAGAGTTAGGGTCCAATGACTATCTTGGTAGCCGATGACTTCTCCTTCTAGCCACAGTATCTAAAGTGCACATACTATGCAAATGACTGCCACTTCTAAGTTGTTCAACCATTATTCTGTATTGTTTCAAATAAGTTCTTTTATATAGTATCTCTTGATAATTAATTCTTGAATGCTTTATATTAACATTCATTCATTTTTAGTTTTTTCTCAAACCAAAATAATTAATCAAGTTCAATTTATCTTTATATCAAAATTGAAGAAAAACCAACGCTTTAACTTCAAATGAACTGAAGTGCAGCCAAAGTCTGACTAAATTTTCCTTTTGTTTCTCTGCTGGAACTAGGGATTGAACCCAGAGCAGATGCAAACTATGAAAGTGGTCTACCATTCAGTTATATCTGCTGCTCAGAATTAGTTTTAAAGCAACTGAGTAAAACCCATACATCCCTGATTAATCTCACTTCCTTCAAAATTGTAAGAGGTCCCATTTGTTGATTCTTGTTCTTAGGGCATAAGTCATTGGTGTTCTCTTCAGGAACTTTTCCCCTGTGCCAATGTGTTCAAGATTCCTTCCCACTTCCGCCTCTATAAGCTTCAGTGTGTCTGGTTTTATGTGTAGGTCCTTGATCCACTTGGACTTGAGCTTTGTACAAGGAGATAAGAATGGGTCGATTTCTATTCTGCATGCTGACCTCCGGTTGATCCAGCACCAGTTGTGAAAAATGCTGTCTTTTTTCCACTGGATGTTTTTAGCTCCTTTGTCAAATATCAAGTGACCGTACGTGTGTAAACCAAACAGTTTTTAATCACTATTGCTCTGTAGTAGAGCTTGAGATCAGGGATGGTGATTCCCCCAGGAGATCTTTTGTTGTGGAGAATAGTTTTTGATATCCAGGGTTTCTTGTTCTTCCCAATGAATTTGAGAATTGCTCTTTCTAGATCTATGAAGAATTTATTTGGGATTTTGATGGGGATTGCATTGAATCTATAGACTGCTTTCGGCAAGATGGCCATTTTTACTATATTGATCCTGCCAATGCATGAACATGGGAGATCTTTCCATCTTCTGAGATCTTCGTCGATTTCTTTCCTCAGTTGCTTAAAGTTTTTGTCATACAGACCTTTCACATGCTTCGTTAGGGTCATACCAAGGTATGAAATATTATTTGGGACTATTGTGAAGAGTGTTATTTCCCCAATTTCTTTCTCAGCTTGTTTATCCTTTGAGTACAGAAAAGCTACTGATTTGCTTGAGTTAATTTTATATCCAACCACTTTGCTGAAGTTGTTTATCAGCTTTTGGAGTTCTCTGGTGGAATTTTTGGGGTCACTTAAGTATACGATCATATCATCTGCAAATAGTGATATTTTGACTTCTTCTTTTCCAATTTGTATACCTTTGTCCTCCTTTTGTTGTCTGATTGCTCTGGATAGGACGTCAAGTACTATACTGAACAGATAGGGAGAGAGTGGGCAGTCTTATTTGGTCCCCAATTTTAGTGGGATTGCTTCGAGTTCCTCTCCATTTAATCTGATGTTGGCTACTGGTTTGCAGTATATTGCTTTCACTATGTTTAGGTATGGTCCTTGGATTCCTGCTCTCTCCAAGACTTTTATCATAAAGGGATACTGGATTTTTTCAAAAGGTTTTCAGCATCTAATGAAATGACCATGTGTTTTTTTTTCCTTGAGTTTGTTTATGTAGTGGATTATGATAACGAATTTCCATATATTAAACCATCCCTGCATCCCTGAGATGAAGCCTAAATAATCATGGTGAATTATAATTTTGATGCATTCTTGAATTCGGTTGGCCAGAACTTTGTTGAGTATTTTTGCATCGATGTTCATGAGGGAGATTGGTCTGAAGTTCTCCTTCCTTGTTTGGTCTTTGTTTGGCTTAGGTATAAGCGTTATTGTGGCTTTATAGAATGAGTTGTGTAGTGTTCCTTGAGTTTCAATTTTGTGCAATAATTTGAAGAGTATAGGTATTAGCTCCTCTTTAAAGATCTGATAGAATTCCCCACTAAACTCATCTGGCCCTGGGCTCTTTCTTGATGGGAGACTATTAACGACTGCTTCTATTACTTCAGGACTTATGGGACTATTTAGATGGTTTATCTGATCCGGTTTTAACGGTGGCATGTGGTATGTATCAAGAAAGTTGTCCATTTCATCCAGATTTTCAAACTTTATTGAATATAAGTTCTTGTAGTAGGATCTGATTATTTTTAATTTCCACAGTTTCTGTTATGTCTCCCTTTTCATTAATGATTTTATTAATTGGGGTAGTGCTCCTTTGCCCTCTAGTTAGTCTGGCTAAGGGTTTATCTATCTTGTTGATTTTCTCAAAGAACCAGCTCCTGGTTTTGTTGATTCTTTGTATAGTTTTTTTTTGTTTCTATTTGTTTGATTTCAGCCCTGAGTTTGATTATTTCCTGCCGCCTATTTCTCTTGGATGTAATTGCTTCTTTTTGTTCTAGAGCTTTCAAGTGCTCTGTCAAGCTGTTAGTGTAGGCTCTCTCCATTTTCTTTTTGGAGGCACTCAGAGCTATGAGTTTTCCTCTTAGCACTGCTTTCATTGTGTCCCATAAGTTTTGGTATGATGTGTATTCATTTTCATTGAATTCTAAAAAGTCTTTAATATCTTTCTTTATTTCTTCCTTGACCAAGCTATAGTTGAGAATAGCATTGTTCAAAGTCCCTGTATATGTGTGCTTTCTGTTCTTTTTGTTTGAGCTTAAGACTAGTCTTAGACCGTGGTGATCTGACATAGAATAATTTCAATATTTCTGTATCTGTTGAGGCCTGTTTTGTGACCAATTATATGGACCCATGTTCTCCCATAATTCCCTATGGGATTTTTGTGTTGCCTCTTTAAGGGTTTCTACCTGTTGACCCATGTTCTCCCATATTTCTTTAAGGGATTTTTGTGTCTCCTCTTTTAACGGCCTCTACCTGTTGACCCATATTCTCCTGTATTTCTTTTTTTTTAAATGTAGCTACCTTTGATTTTATTGTTGCATTTACATTTGTTAGTAAAGAAACCATTCCACCTGCAGACGGTGCTGACTTTTGGTACAGAATGCAGCAGTGCATATCTTTTACCAGGACCATGACACCTATGGAAAGGAAGTTAGTGGCATGGTGGTGTCCATCTTTCTATCACCCATCAGACAAGGCGGTCTCTATCCTCACTCAGGTGGAGTCTACCCACAGTTTTCTCCTATATTTATTTAAGGGATTTTTGTGATTCCTCTTTAAGAGCTTCTATCCATTGACCCATGTTCTCCTCTATTTCTTTAAGGGAGTTATTTATGTCATTCTTGAATTCCTCTAACAGTATCATGAGATGCGATTTTAAATCCACCTCTTGCTTTTCCGATGTGATGGAGTATTCTGGATTTGCTGTTGTGGGAGAATTGGGTTCTAATGATGCCATGTTGCCTTGGTTTCTGTTGGTAATGATCTTGCGCTTACCTTTGGCTATCTAGTTATCTCCAGTGTTAGCTGGTTTTGCTGTATCTGACTGTGACTTCTTTGTCCTGCAGGTCTGTGTATCTGTACTCCTGGGATTCCCTTTCTCTCAAATACCCTGCATACAGCTGGTTTTCCAGGAAGTATCGGGAGATGGGGTCTTCCCTGTGGCAGACTTGGCAAGGGTTGAATGTCCTGCAAGCTGTTGGTTCTTGAATGCCCCGCCGCAACTTTATCAAATGCCCCAGTGTTGCTGGATCTCAGGAAATGCGGCCTTCCTCTGTGCAGACCTGGCACAGGCTGAAAGCCCCACTGCTGCTGGATCTCTAGAAAGCACCAGAAAATGGGGCCTTCACCCGTGGCAAACTTGGCACAGGTCTACCACATCGGATAGAACTGGATAGGTGGCAGAGGAGGAAGGAGTAGAAGAGGCAGAAGGGGAGTGGTGATTCGGAGGGAAGGTGGGTTTAGGTGTTTGTTGGGTAGTGAGTGCCAACCTGTGGCTCTGGACCTCCAGAGGTGGGGTTTGTTTCTTACTGAATGCCCCACTGCTGCTGGATCTCTAGAAAGTACCAGGAAATGGGGCCTTCCCCCGTGGCAAAGATGGCACAGCTCTACCACGTCAGAACACATGGGACAGGCGGCAGAAGATGGAGGGGTAGAAGAGATGGAAGGGGAGTGGTGATCCTGAGGGAAGATGGGTTTAGGAGTTTGCTGGGTTGTAGGTCCCTGCTTATGGCTCTGGGCATCCCGAGTCACCATATCTTTTAAACTGGTTGCACACTGCACTGATTCTAGCACAAGCCATTTGTGCTATGACTTTGATGAAAGGCAATTCCCAAGAGGTATGAGTACTTCTATAGTAGGAACTCCGAAGGCTGACATTCTTGTAAACATATGACTAGCAAACAACTGTTTGATAAAATACTCTTTTATCTCTTACTAAAACAAATGTATCTCAATTTAACTGCCTATATCAACTGCCTTTTAACCATCTTTGTCTAGCAACTTACTACTTCAAACTTCAATTACTCTATTTCACAGACTGTATTATCTTACAGGTTTTATAACTTACAGTTATATTTTATAGGTATGCTTGAGTATTCAGAGCTGGGAAGTGATGATGCACATCTATAATCCCTGAATTTGGAGGCAAAGGCAAGTGGATCTCTGAGTGAAAGCAAGACTGGTCTACAGAGAGAGTTCCATGACAGGCAAGATTACATACAGAATCTCTGTCTTCAAAAACAAATGGAGAAGAGGAGAGGAGGAGAAGAGAGGATGAGAGCAGGGGAGGGGAGGGGAGAGGAGAAAAGAGGAGAGGAGGAAAGGAGAAAGAAAATAGATTCTGTAATTAAATGTTAAAAGTGCTACAGCTACAACGAATCAAATACTTTTTACTGTAAAACTTTTCAAAGCTTTTGAAACCAACAACACTGAGGCTTTCTACATAAGAACTTACTGCTCTTATAACAGACATGGCAATCTATTTAACTCTTCCTCATTTGGAAAAGGGAGAAACAAAAGAAAAATTCCCATTACTTCTTTAGGCTTTAGGAGAGAGAAGCTGATTGTAGGTCAATAAACAGATGTTTTCCAACTATTTTAAAGGCTTAGATCGGATAAGGTCAGTCATTCCAGTTTACTTGCTTTTATTGATTTGTAAAATTTTAAAAACAGAGTAGTATTCCTCTCATTTAAGTCCCTTTCTTTATTTTGCCAAGTGTTTTGTTTCCAGAGGAAACTGCCTTATCTCTGCAGAAACAAAGCCACAGCATCTACAGCCAGCTGCTGTAGAAAGGTGGTTCTCTGTATATATTGGATATTAGCCCTCTGTCGGATGTAAGGTTGGTAAAGATCATTTCCCAGTTAGTTGGTTGCCGCTTTGTCTTTTTGACAGAGTCTTTTGCCTTGCAAAAACTTTGTAATTTAATGAGGTCCCATTTGTCTATTCTTGATCTTAGAGCATAAGCTATTGGAGTTCTGTTCAGGAAACTCTCCCCTGCGCCCATATGTTCAAGGTTCTTCCCGAGTTTCCCTTCTATTAGTTTCAGTGTGTCTGGTTTTATGTGGAGATCCTTGATCCACTTAGAATTGAGCTTAGTGCAAGGAGATAAGAAAGGGTCAATTTGTATTCTTCTGCATGTTGACCTCCAGCTGAGCAAGCACCATTTGTTGAAAAGGCTATCTTTTATCCACTGGATGGTTTTAGCTCCTTTGTCAAAGATCAAGTGACCATAGGAGTGTGGATTCATTTCTGGGTCTTCAATTCTGTTCCACTGATCTACATGCCTGTCACTGTACCAATACCATGCGGTTTTTAACACTATTGCTCTGTAGTACAGCTTGAGGTCCGGGATACTGATTCCCCCAGAGGTTCTTTTACTCTTGAGAATAGTTTTAGCTATTCTGGGTTTTCTGTTATTCCAGATGAATTTTTGAATTGCTCTTTCTAACTCTATGAAGAATTGAGTTGGGATTTTGATGGGGATTGCATTGAATCTGTATATTACTTTTGGTAAGATGCTCATTTTTACTATATTAATCCTGTCAATCCATGAGCATGGCAGATTTTTCCATCTTCTGAGGTCTTCTTCAATTTCTTTCTTCAGAGACTTAAAGTTCTTGTCATACAGATCTTTCACTTGTTTGGTTAGAGTCACGCCAAGATTCTTTATATGGTTTGTGGCTATCGTGAAGGGTATCATTTCTCTTACTTCTTTCTCAGCCTGCTTTTACTTTGAGTATAGGAAGGCTTCTGACTTGCTTGAGTTGATTTTCTATCCGGCCACTTTGTGGAAGTCGTTTATCAGCTGTAGGAGTTCTCTGGTGGAGTTCTTTGGGTCGCTTAAGTATACTATCATAAAGAACTCAAGAAGTTAAACTCCAGAGAGGCAAGTAACCCTATTAAAAAATGGGGTACAGAGCTACACAAAGAGTTCTCAACTGAAGAATATCTAATGGCTGAGAAGCACCTAAAGAGATGTTCATCATCCTTAGTCATTAGGGAAATGCAAATCAAAACAACCCTGAGATTCCATCTCACACCAGTCAGGATGGCTAAGATCAAAAACACAAGAGACAGCAGTTGTTGGCGAGGATGTGGAGAAAGAGGAACACTCCTCCACTGCTGGTGAAATTGCAAGCTGGTACAACCACTCTGGAAATCAGTCTGGCGGTTCCTCAGAAAACTGGGCATGACACTCCCGGAGGATCCAGCTATACCACTCCTGGGCTTATACCCAGAGGCTTTACCTGCGTGCAATAAGGACACATGCTCCACTATGTTCATAGTAGCCTTATTTATAATAGCCAGAAGCTGGAAAGAACCCAGGTGTCCCTCAACGGAGGAATGGATTCAGAAGATGTGGTATATCTACACAATGGAATACTACTCTGCAATTAAAAACAATGAATTCACAAAATTCCTAGGCAAATGGTCAGAACTGGAAAATATCATCCTTAGTGAGGTAACCCAATCACAAAAGAACACACATGGTATGCAGTCACTGATAAGGGGATATTAACCCAGAATCTCAGAATACCCTAGACACAATTCGCATATCAATAGATTTCTAAGAAGATGGAAGGAGAGACCCCTGGTCCTGGAAAGACTGGATGTAGGGGAACGCCAGGACAGAGAAACGAGAGGGGGTTGAATGGAGAAAAGAGGGAGGGAAGGAGGCTTATGGGACTTTCGGGGAGGGAGGAAACGGGAAAGGGGAAATGATTTGGAATGTAAATTAAAAAAAAAATAAAAAATAAAAAAAAAAGAAAGGTGGTTCTCTGCAGGGAGGCTTAACAAGTAGGGCAGGAGGAGGTAGAGGAGGATGAGGAGGAGAATGAGGAGGAGGAGGAGGAGGAGGGGGTGGTGGTGGTAGAAAAGAAAGTGAATATTTTGGGTTGGCTCAATGTCATTCCTGATATTTCAAGGTTAGGAATCAGAAATTCAATAGGTTCTTTGGTGAATACAACAGTCCTGCAACACAATGAAAACTGTATCACAGAATAATCACATGGTCTTAGAAATGTAACAATTGACTTGAAGACCCAATTATGCTTTATTCAAAATTATCTGAAGTTTGTCCCTGATCCAGAGAGTCATCCTTCAGCAGCACTACCACTTGAGGCATTTAATACAGAGCTACAGAACCGTATCTGTAGCCTTTGCATATGAATCCCAGGTGTCTTTGTAATTATTACTTGGCTATCAATTCTAACACAGTTGTGCTATAGCATTCACACATTATTTATTACTGGATCTTATATATCTTTCTTTCTATCACACATACATATCATCTGTTTTCATCTCTTTTTTTTCTTGTTTAGAATATTTTTTTTAGTATTTTTTTTGTTTTTTTATCTACATTCCAAATGATTTCCCCTTTCCCTTTTCCTCCCTCCCCAAAAGTCCCATAAGCCCCCTTCCCTCCCTCTTTTCCCTATTCAACCCCCTCTCCCTTCTCTGTCCTGGCATTCCCCTACATCCAGTCTTTCCAGGACCAGGGGTCTCTCCTTCCTTCTTCTTGGAAATCTATTGATATGCGAATTGTGTCTAGGGTATTCTGAGATTCTGGGTCAATATCCCCTTATCAGTGACTGCATACCATGTGTGTTCTTTTGTGATTGGGTTACCTCACTAAGGATGATATTTTCCAGTTCTGACCATTTGCCTAGGAATTTCGTGAATTCATTGTTTTTAATTGCAGAGTAGTATTCCATTGTGTAAATATACCACATCTTCTGAATCCATTCCTCCGCTGAGGGACATCTGGGTTCTTTCCAACTTCTGGCTATTATAAATAAGGCTGCTATGAATATAGTGGAGCATGTGTCCTTATTGCATGCAGGTAAAGCCTCTGGGTATATGCCCAGGAGTGGTATAGCCGGATCCTCCGGGAGTGTCATGCCCAGTTTTCTGAGGAACCGCCAGACTGATTTCCAGAGTGGTTGTACCAGCCTGCAATTCCACCAGCAGTGGAGGAGTGTTCCTCTTTCTCCACTTCCTCGCCAACAACTGCTGTCTCCTGTGCTTTTGATCTTAGCCATCCTGACTGGTGTGAGATGGAATCTCAGGGTTGTTTTGATTTGCATTTCCCTAATGACTAAGGATGATGAACATCTCTTTAGGTGCTTCTGAGCCATTAGATATTCTTCAGGTGAGAACTCTTTGTTTAGCTCTGTACCCCATATTTTAATAGGGTTACTTGGCTCTCTGGAGTCTAACTTCTTGAATTCTTTGTATATATTGGATATTAACCCTCTGTTGGATGTAGGGTTGGTAAAGATCATTTCCCAGTTTGTTGGTTGCTGCTTTGTCCTTTTGACAATGTCTTTTGCCTTAAAGATATTTGTAATTTTAGGAGGTCCCATTTGTCAATTCTTGATCTTAGAGCATAAGCTATTGTTGTTCTGTTCACGAAATTTTCCCCTGGGCCCATATGTTCATGGCTCCTCCCTAGTTCCCTTTCTATTAGTTTCAGTGTGTCTGGTTTTATGTAGAGGTCCTTGATCCACTTGGAATTGAGCTTAGTGCAAGGAGATAAGAGTGGGTCAATTTGCATTCTTCTGCATGTTGACCTCCAGTTGAGCCAGCACCATTTGTTGAAAAGGCTATCTTTTATCCACTGGATGGTTTTAGCTCCTTTGTCAAAGATCAAGTGACCATAGGAGTGTGGATTCATTTCTGGGTCTTCAATTCTGTTCCATTGATCTACATGCCTGTCACTGTACAATACCATGCAGTTTTTAACACTATTGCTCTGTAGTACAGCTTGAGGTCCGGGATACTGATTCCCCCAGAAGTTCTTTTACTCTTGAGAATATTTTTAGCTATCCTGGGTTTTGTGCAGAGTGATCTGTGCCAAGAGAGTGCAGAGTGCACTCTGCCATCTTTGCTCTGGCAACAGGGCAACTGGGACCTCCAGACACAGGAACAATCAAGCATAACATCGCTTGGGTCTCAGCCAGCTTGTGTGCTCCCTGCTCCCAAGAGCTGGGCAGGTCTGCGGTCACCTATGCGCCAGCTCTGCTGTGGGACATCTGCCCTGCAGAGGGACCCCTGCATTGGGAGAGTGCGCACCTGCACAGGGCAGGAGCATACCAGCCTCCCCTTGGCGACCTCTGTTCCAGGAATCCACTACGCTGAGCCCTTGGGTGTGCAGGGATTCCCCAATAGAACATCACTTGGGACAAGGCACATCAGGGCTACAAAGTCACTCAGGAGCAGGGCAGGACCCAGCAATCAGTGCCAGGGGAATCCCAGTAATTCGGGGGGGGGGGGGCAGAAATAGCCTTGCAGGCTCACAGGAGGTCCAACCAACAGCCAGTGACAACAGGACCAACTAACACCAGAGGTAACCAGATGGCAAAAGGCAAATGTAGGAATGTTACTAACAGAAATCAAGGCAATATGGCACCATCCGAACGCAAGTCGCCAACAGCAGCAAGTCCTGGATACCCTATCACACTCGAAAGGCAAGATCTGGATTTAAAATCACTTCTCATGTTTTCATCTCTTACACAGTATATTTTATTTCACTTCAGGATAATAAATGGGCCACTACAAAGTATGATTTATTATATAGAAGGAGTAGTGGCGCTCTGTCTGCCCTTACATTGCTAAAATAAAAAGCTGAATTGATGGTCAAGGGAAAGGAAGACACTGAGGACAATAAGGCTCAGAACCACTGAGCTGAAGACAATAGTTAACACCCGTCTTATAAGCAGCCCCTAAGCACAGAGAGAGCAAGAGAGGAGAACAAACCTCTTTTTTCCTCAGCTTCTAAGTTTCCATGCTCCTAAACAGTATCCTTAGTGCACCTCAGACTCAGTACAGTCCTGGACTACCTCACAGCACTCAAAGTGGTAAGACTGCTTGTCATTCAAAGGAACATCATGCAGATCCAGGCAGGACAGAGCACAGCAGAGCTCTTCAAAATTCTTCTCAATCTGTCAGCTGCCACAGTGGTAAAGTCACTTTCCCTTTCAATGGTGATAGAACTTCATTGTATTTTATCTCTCAGTAGGTAACAGATTTTCAGAACCACTTACCTCAGTGGTAGTTCCTATGTCAGCAGATGGGCTGCATGTACTGGTGTCTGGTGGAGCTGTGCCTACACTGCTCCGAACTGGAGAACCAGGGACAGGCCCTGTCACTGTCTCTGGGTAGACTGAAGATGGACTAAGATTGCCTCTCTTCTGAATTTTATTCCAGACTTTACTTATGGTATCAGCCAATTCGTAAATGAGCTGGACCTGAGTATAAGGGAGAGTAGAGAGAAGAATCACATTTTCAAATTTTATTTATAACTGACTAGAATGCTAGATATAAGAAAACTGACAAGTTCAAAATGTGAGAGTCTACAAAATAACTAACAACCAAGTAATGGCCAAAACCCATCACGGAGGAGGACTGATTTACACCAGCCACAAAAATACATTCTGCTATTTTATGATCAGCAAGCATTTCTGCAGATGAATGCACTCTAACCAGCAGTGCTCGCTCTTGAGAAGTAGATTCCTTTTAAGAATGGTAATGAACAAATGCAAATGCCTCTTACACAGAGAACTGGTGAAAGCAGAAAGCAAATATACACTCTGGGAAGTATGGTTACTTTGTGCCCTATAGATTGGCTATCACCCTTCTTTCAAGATAATTTCCATAGCTAAATCTTCTCTACTTTTCTGAGATAAAAATGACATGGGATTTCTTTTGAAGCAAGTGAAAAGAGTGATATATCAGAGAGTAGGAAAACAAAAATATTACCTTATAAGACTTCTAAAGATAGAAAACTTCTCCAACCTCCTTCCCCTGGGATATGTCATTCCCATATTCATAGAAAAACTGTTTAACTTGCAAATTGTTTGACTGAGTTCTAAGATATTTACACAGGATTTCATAAATAAGCATTAATCATGGAGCTTGTATGAGAACATATTGGCATATACTGTATAAAACAAGCCCGGGGGGAAGGCAAACATAATATATAAGCAAACCCACAGATGGATACCATACTCTGATTGCAATTTTAAAAAAGTGAAATTCTCCTATTTATAAAGAGTTTCAGCCCTAGGACACATCCAGATCATGAAACTGGACTCTCACGTGTGCAAAACAGATGCACAGAGACACCGCTGTCACTCAGATGCACAGAGACACCGCTGTCACTCAGATGCACAGAGACACCGCTGTCAATCAGATGCACAGAGACACTGCTGTCAATCAGATGCACAGAGACACCGCTGTCACTCAGATGCACAGAGACACCGCTGTCAATCAGATGCAGAGACACCGCTGTCAATCTGATGCACAGAGACATTGCTGTCACTCAGATGCACAGAGACACCGCTGTCAATCAGATGCACAGAGACACTGCTGTCACTCAGATGCACAGAGACACCGCTGTCGATCAGATGTACAGAGACACCGCTGTCAATCAGATGCACAGAGACACCGCTGTCAATCAGATGCACAGAGACACTGTCACTCAGATGTACAGAGACACCGCTGTCAATCAGATGCACAGAGACACCGCTGTCACTCAGATGCACAGAGACACTGCTGTCACTCAGATGCACAGAGACACCGCTGTCACTCAGATGCACAGAGACACTGCTGTCACTCAGATGCATAGAGACACTGATGTCAATCAGATGCACAGAGACACTGCTGTCACTCAGATGCACAGAGACACTGCTGTCACTCAGATGCACAGAGACACCCGCTGTCATTCAGATGCACAGAGACACTGCTGTCACTCAGATGTACAGAGACACCGCTGTCAATCAGATGCACAGAGACACCGCTGTCACTCAGATGCACAGAGACACTGCTGTCACTCAGATGTATAGAGACACCACTGCCACTCAGATGCACAGAGACACTGCTATCAATCAGATGTACAGAAACACTGCTGTCACTCAGATGCACAGAGACACTGCTGTCACTCAGATGCACAGAGACACTGCTGTCACTCAGATGCACAGAGACACTGCTGTCACTCAGATGCACAGAGACACTGCTGTCACTCAGATGCACAGAGACACTGCTGTCAATCAGATGCACAGAGACACTGCTGTCACTCAGATGCACAGAGACACTGCTGTCACTCAGATGCATAGAGAAACCGCTGTCACTCAGATGCACAGAGACACTGCTGTCACTCAGATGCACAGAGATACCGCTGTCACTCAGATGCACAGAGACACTGCTATCAATCAGATGTACAGAGACACTACTGTCAATGCTTCCTTCATGTAAACTTTACATGCTCTAGTATTCTACTGCTTTTTGTGTACTGAAGCCTCAAATCCTGAGTCATGGATATAAGTAGTTTTAGAATGATCTAACAACTACAGATTCTAGCCCTCCCAAAAAAAACTATAAAAAACAATTCAAGTCATTTTCTATTTCATAATTAAGATTTTTCTCTTAAAAGTAAGTGTTGGAACCCAAATCCTTATGAATAGTTGTCTTGTCCCTAAATAAAAGAGCTGTCTAATAAGGAGTGCATTAGCCAAAGGAAGTAAGTCCTGCTCCTAAAGGTTTAGGGTTATTTACTTCAGAGGCATAATACTGCTTTTATTGTCACTACTTCTGATTCCTTCCTCTATTGTTAAAAAGATGCAACAGCACACGTGTTTAATGTGGCAAGCAAACAATGGCATAAACCTCAACTGTAATTCTATTTTCAAAGAACATAACACGTCTCCTCCCAAATAAAGCATGTGGAGGGTAAACGATCAGTTTTCAATTGGAGTCGAGCTGAAACACTGAGGATTAAAATCATAAAATTAAAATGTGCATAACTAAAAAGTAGAACTATTCTAAATATCTCATGGAGTAACAGAAACTCTCATTTTCTGCTGTAAAAAACAGAAGATTTAAAACCAGTTTGGTAGTTTTGAAGGCATATATATCTACAACCTTATCCAGCCAATTCAAGTAGTTTCCCTAAAAACAAAAGCTGATGTCTACAGAGACATAAACAGAAATACTTAAAGCATCATCTGTAATGCTGTAGATCTGGAAAAGTCCCAAATGTTTAACAATCAACACTGAACAAATGAAGGTCAATCACATAGCTAAATGATACTTAGTAATAACAAGAGGACACATGTAAAATATGAGCTAATCTAAAAATGACTGTGCAGAATGAAGGAAGCTAGAAAAAAAATCACAACTGTAGAATTCCATCTGCACCATGGGGTTTCAAAGGACTACAACTTTTAGGACGGTTTCTATAATGATTTAATGAGTATATATATCCCAAACTTTTTCAAACAGGGTAATTTAAACACAGAGTTTATTGTACACTAAGTACTTTGGTAAAACTGGATTAAGAGAGAAATAAAAAAAATCAATATATATGAAGGAATATTTTATGAGTTTTGTGTGAAGGTAACTAAATAGCAATGGCAATCTGAATGTGACATACCAACTAAAAATTTTTATTCTTTAAATATTCAGAAATGAAGGAAATCATTATCATTAATGATGGAACCAAAGTAGAAGCTTATCTCTGAGATTTAGAGTATGAAATGGATACCCACTTAGATCCTTAGATCTAGAATGAGTGATTAGTACTCAACAAGAATCAAGCATGAAGTAGGTAACTGCTTGGATCTAGTACATGAAACGGATGCCCATGCAGATCAAGAGGATGAAGTCCACAGTCCCACTCACAACTCTATCTAACATCCAATCTATCTATACAAGGATCAAGGAAGTCAGGTGAGGACAAAAATGTCTGATTTTATAAAAGAAGGAGAAGGTGGTGTACAGAGAAGAAAGAAAGAGTTGACCAAATAAGCTGTGTTCAAACTCTGAGCAACAAGGAACGAGTAATAAGAAGAGAGTTCCCTGTTTAGGAAGAGAAAAGTAATTAATCCCAGAGTTTTGAAAGTAAAACAGTACTAGGCTCTTACTCTTAGAAACAGTTCAAACCAAGCACTATCACTTTTACATATTGTTGTATTTTATTTTGTCATTATCTAGACTATTATCATAGTGATGGAAAGCCAGGAAATGCATAGAGAGAAGCTGTATCTGTTCTTTCCTGTTCTTTTTTGTAGAACTTAAGGAATCAAGCATCTCAATAAATAGATGATAGACAGACAGACAGACAGATAGATAGATAGATAGATAGATAGATAGATAGATAGATAGATAGATAGATAGAGGCAGATGATAGATGATAGACAGATGACAGATAGATGACAGTAGACACACAAACATGATAGACAGATGATAGAGAGATGGTAGGTAGGTAGGTAGGTGGATGGATTATGGATGTATGGATGTTTAAAAAGAGGCAGGGGGAAAAGAAGAGCTGCACTGTACTGGAAAGGAAGCTCTATAAAATGGAATGAGAGCAGAATTTATTACTTTTTTAAATGCTTCAAAACTGGTCTGGCTGATAACTACTAAAGTTGGAATAGATTTATGAATTTTGAATTTATAAATATTGCCCATCAGATTCAATAATATGCGAAAGGGGATTGTTTAAAAAATAGTATCTAACATTGACTATGTGAAAAATATACAATAGTATACTTAAAGTTAAAAATGTAAATTTTATGATAATTAATGACATAAACAAAACCAGGTAATATGAATTCATAGTAATTGTAAGGAAGCAGAATATAACATGACCAGCATATCATGGTTGAAATGTTAAGGAAGCGGCAATGACTTTAACAGGAAATGTTTAATAAGTGTTCTCTTTGGGAAAAGGGGCTCGGAGAATCTGATTAAAAATTATATTTGGTCACTTCAGTACATCCTCCAGTCCAACAATAAAAGAAATAGTTCATTAGAATTGCAAAACAGCACATCTGCAACTGATTGTATTCCACAAGCCAAGAGATGAATTTATGCTCTCATCAATATAATTCTTATTACAAGACTTGATAGAACTTCAAAGCCATTCTTCATCTAATCACCACAATGATGATGGCAAGGTTTAAAGACAGAAAGGTAGTTTATTTAAAGGAAAAGAAGTCTTTGAATAAAACAAATGAACGTATTAAAAAAAAAACAAACTTAGCTTTTAGAATGAAGTGTACCAACCTGGGGATTAGAGCATTTCATCTCTAATGACTCTAAGTCAACATGAAGACAGACAACAAATGAATGCCTTCCATCAGGTCCCACAGGAAGGAGCTTTTGAGATGTGACTGCTAGAGTAGAGGTGCATCCCATAGGCTCCACTAGGGAAAGTGTCACTTGCTTTCCAAGAAGTGTATATATGCTGAAATGATGCAAGCTTATGGTCCAAGGAAATGCATCACCTACAAGGGAATAAAATACAAAAATAAGACCAACAAAATTGCAAAATTAATGAATACAAATAAAAAATGATTTAAAATTTCAATCTGAAATATAACACGACACAACAAAGGTAGGATCTCAGAGACTAAGGTACTAAATACTATACATGCTACTTAAATAATTTAATTCTAGTATTTGTAATTACTGAATTATACTTTTATACCCTTCATACATTATAAGCATACGAAGAAGGCAAATATGAGAAATAAAAACAGAAATAGAAGTTCTAACACCCTCTTTACCACTATGGTAAACCGTAAATGTTTCTGCATTCAGAGACTGTGTAAAATGGAGGGCATTTAATGATGTACGATGACATTTGCATGGAGAAGAGATCTGGGTGTGAAATATGAGAGGAGAATGATATATATGTATTTTGTTTGTAGCAACTCACCCCAGAATTAACAGTGACAGGACAGGCTAATGAATCAGGTTTCTGGTGCTATGTCAGAAATATTTAGTCAGAAATTCTGTGGGTGGGACTCAGACATATTTCTACATATTCCTTGTCTGGCTCTTAAAGCACATGAGATATATTTTAGAGGATACAGGCTTAATTAAAAATAAAACCAAAAAAAAAAAAAAAGAAAAACTATTTTTAAAAAAAAACAAAACCATTTCTTTTCCTGTTTAGCAATTTATCTCATGTGCAATGTATTTATAAGTAGAAGCACAGAAAATAAAACATCTTAGAATTTTATATTATAGTAATATGTAAAGTAGCCTGATAAAATTCCAATTGGAATATTGAAAATTCATTATTCTGGTATCAACTAAAGAACAATACATTTCTATCAAATATTTAGAATGCCCAGTTATGTGTGTACTTTTCTGTACAGAAAGGACATTATAATTACTGTTTAAATGTTATAATTTTAAAATATATAGTCAACATTTATTTTTCAATTAGAAAGGCATTCAGTACTCACTACGGTATTTTACAACCTATGAAAAAGTTAAACATCAAAATAATGATGAATCCACCATCCATGTTATCCCCAATTACACCCAAATAATCTGCTACAATTCCTAGTCACTTCCATGGGTGACAGAAGTGTTGGAGCAAAGTATGGGAAAGGGAATACCCGCTTTGTCTTTTCATTGAAAACAAAATAACAAATACATTACTAAGTGAATTTACACAGTGAGCTAATGTGTGTGTGTGTGTGTGTGTGTGTGTGTGTGTGTATGGACTTTTATATAGTGTATATATGTATATATATGTATGCATATGGACACATACATATATGTATACACATGGATTGTTATATATGTATATATATGTATAGGGACACACATATCTATATGATAAATGTGAACATTCAAAATTTCTAAACCAAGAAACTCTGAAACTGGGACTTTAGATAATATAATAAATACAGGGAGAGGGTAAATGGTAACTTAAGTAGAAACAATATTTTCATAATAGTACGTGGTCTACCTTGCACACCTTGCCTGTTCCAGATATAATATTTTGCTACTAAGGAAAAAATTAAGAACTTAAATCATATGTAACTGATTCTAAACTAATTTTTAAATCTACATCAAATTCTATGCTGTTTACAAAATTAAACCTCTGCCACCATTATCTCCTGTACTTGGAATGATTTCAGATTATCACTTTAAATAAATATGTATATTTGTATGTGTTTTCAAACTTTAACAAATAGTAAATGGTGATTATGGAACAAGATCACATTTAAATTTGTTAAATTAAAAGCATCATAGTTGACACTGGTACTCATAGAAAAACATTCTTATTCAGAGTCAGACTAACTGAAATTGGTTATGTCACACTCTCTTAATATAACTAATATTACTTTATGGTCTTAGCACACAGATTGTCTTAAAAATAATGTATATTCTGGGATCTTAAATTAAAATTCAGTGATAAAAAAAAATCAAAGATTTTTAGGACAAAATTGACAAATCATATTAATTGTATAATGACATTCATATACATAAACATCTCAAAATAAAAATACCTAACTTACATAAAATAGACAAAATAATAAATACAGATACTTCTAAAATGAGTTCAGATACCTATTACCAGCCCAAACCATGCTATTGTGAGAACTCCATGTAGCTTTCTTCTAGTCTAGCCTGACCTTAAAGCTCAGGCTACTTTACTGGTTAACTGAGTAGTGAACACCCAATGCAGGTACTCATTAGGAGACTAGTCTGGCACTGCATTCCTAAGCACAGGAAATCTTGCCTCAGCATCCTCAACTGCTGTACAACAGGTATAAGCCATTGTGCCCAGGTAAGAGTTTTCATTTTAGGTAGAGTTCTAATGGTCTAATCTCTGTCTTTATTTTCTAAATACATTTTTTTCTGGGAAAATTTATTAATTTTTGAACAAAATGATAGAAAAACAAGGTAGAAAAAGAACAAGAAGGTTAAGAAGCATGCATGTGTGAATTTGGGACTTGGCTAATTTATCCGAAGAAAATAATCACCAGAACATGGAGAAGCACCCATGTAGCTCAGGATAAAAAATGTGAATGGAAATATGCAAAACACAAAACCTAGGGATGAGACATAGTCCTAAGAGGAAGCCCTGAGCCTGTGAATTCACTACTTGTGTTAGCACCAAGGGGTGGAGACAGGGAGAAGAGTCCAGAACATACTGATTACAACTGAGTAAAACTATAGCAAAAGGAAAGCACTGATTTTATAATATAGCATATGATGCTGATTTTAACAAAGTAGGATCTTTTTTTTATTGAATATATTCTTCATTTACATTTCAAATGTTATACCCTTTCCCGGTTCTCCCCTCCCCAAAACCCCCAACGCATCCTCCTATCCCCAGCCTCCAAGAAGATACCCCTCCACCCAACCCACTCCCAGCTACCCCCCATCTCGATTTCCCCACACTGGGGCTTCTATTGAGCCTTCATAGGACTAAGGACCTCTCCTCCCACAGATTCCCAACAAGGCATTCCTTTGCCACAGTTTTGGCTGGAACCTTGGTTGATGGCTTAGTCCCTGGGAGTCCTGGGACATCAGAGTGGCCTACATCATCGTTCTTCCTATGTGGCTCCAAACCCCTTCAGCTCCTCCAGTCTGCCCTCTAACTCCTCTATTGGGGACCCCATGCTCAGTCCAATGGTTAGCTGCTAGCAACTGCCTCTGTATGTGAGGTTCTGGTAGGGCCCCTCAGGAGACAACTATAACAGGCTCCTTTCGGTATGCACTTCTTGTCAGCCATAATAGTGTTGGGGTTTGGTGACTGACAAACTAGGATCTTCACAATGGTTTAGGAAACACTCTTACTACGGGCACACGCACAACAATGTAAAGCTGTTACCCTCACACTGAGTCAGTGAACGCTCGATAACTGCACCAATCCTTATTCTGACATCAAGTTTATGAGACTGAATGTGACATTATGATCACCCAGGTGTACTTTTCTCTGTCAACAAAACTGTGTGTAGGGAATAAGAATAACTGTACACTAGGAAACATGAAGTAAACTGAAGGCTCAGAATACAAAATGGTAATATTAAATACTTGAAACTTCAACTCAAAAAACTTTCTTCAACATCTACAAATTTAAGAATGATGATGATTACTATTATTTATGAATTTTTATCATAATTATAATTCATTATTATAAATGGCAAAATCCAAGGTAATATACTGTATACAATGAAGCATTAGCAAATTTAAAAACTGAACATTGTGTGAAATGATGGCCCAAAACAGGTGGTAGAAAATCACACTAAAATGTGAAATACAAAAAAAAAAAAATCCATGAGGAGCTGAGAAGAAGGTGTATTCTTTAGCTCTAGGATGAAATGTTCTATATATATCAGTTAGTTCCATTTGGTCCAAGGCTTCAATTAGATTCACTGTGTCCCTGTTTAGTTTCTGCTTTCCTGAACGATCCATTTCAGAGAGCGGGGTGTTGAAGTCACCCACAATTATTGTGTGCGGAGTGATGTGTGCTTTGAGTTTTAGTAAAGTTTCTTTTACGAATGAGGGTGCCCTTGCATTTGGAGCATAGATATTCAGAATTGAGAGTTCTTGATGGTGGATTTTTCCCTTGATCAGTATGTAGTGTCCTTCTGTGTCTTTATTGATGACTTTAGGTTGAAAATCAATTTTATCCGATATTAGGATGGCTACTCTGGCTCGTTTCTTGGGGCCATTTGCTTGTAAAATTGTTTTCCAGCCTTTTACTCTGAGGTAGTGTTTGTCTTTGACACTGAGGTGCATTTCCTGCATGCAGCAAAATGCTGGGTCCTGTTTACGTATCCAGTCTGCTAGTCTATGTCTTTTAATTGGGGAATTGAGACCATTGATATTAAGAGAGATTAAGGCATAGTGATTATTACCATCTGCCATTCTTGACGCTATCTTTATGTTTGAGTGGTTATCTTCTTTTGGGTTTGATTCAAGAAGGTTATTATCTCATTTTTTCCAGGGTGTTGTTTCTCTACCTGTATTGGAGGTATCTTCTTCTTAGCTCCTCATGGTACCTTCTCCAAAATTGACCATATAATTGGTCACAAATCAGACCTCAACAGATACAAGAAGATAGAAATAATCCCATGCCTCCTATCAGATCACTATGGAATAAGGGTGGTCTTCAATGGCAACAAAAACAAAAGAAAACCCATGTACACATGGAGGCTGAACAATGCTCTACTCAATAATAACTTGGTCAAGGTAGAAATAAAGAAAGAAATCAAAGACTTTTTGAAAGTTAATGAAAAGGAAGGCACAACATACCCTAATTTATGGGACACAATGAAAGCAGTGCTAAGAGGAAAATTCATAGCCCTGAGGGCCGCCAAAAAGAAACGGGAGACAGCATACACTAACAGCTTAATGGCACACCTGAAAGCCCTGGAACAAAAAGAAGCAAATACACCAAAGAGAAGTAGAAGGTAGGAAATCATCAAACTCAGGGCTGAAATCAACCAAGTAGAAACAAATAAAACCATACAAAGAATCAACAAAACGAGGAGTTGGTTCTTTGAGAAAATTAACAAGATAGATAAGCCCTTAGCCAGACTAACCAGAGGGCACAGAGATAGTATCCAAATTAATAAAATCAGAAACGAAAAGGGAGAGATAACAACAGAAACTGAGGAAATTCAAAAAATCATCAGATCCTACTACAAAAACCTGTATTCAACACAACTAGAAAATCTTGAGGAAATGGACAATTTCCTTGACAGACACCAAGTACCAAAATTAAGTCAGGATCAAATAGACCATCTAAACCATCCTATAACCCCTGAAGGAATAGAAGTTGTCATTGGAAGTCTTCCAACCCAAAAAAGCACAGGTCCAGATGGTTTTAGTGCAGAATTCTATCAGACCTTCAAAGAAGACCTAACACCAATACTCTTCAAACTGTTCCACAAAATAGAAACAGAAGGAACACTACCCAACTCGTTCTATGAAGCCACAATTACACTAATACCAAAAGCACACAAAGATCCGACAAAGAAAGAGAATCTCAGGCCAATCTCTCTTATGAATATCGATGCAAAAATACTCAATAAAATTCTTGCCAACCGAATCCAAGAACACATCAAAACGATCATTCACCACGATCAAGTAGGCTTCATCCCAGGGATGCAGGGATGGTTCAATATAAGGAAATCCATCAATGTAATCCACTACATAAACAATCTCAAAGAAAAAACCACATGGTCATCTCATTAGATGCTGAGAAAGCATTTGACAAAATTCAGCATCCTTTCATGCTAAAGGTCTTGGAAAGATCAGGAATTCAAGGCCCATATCTAAACATAGTAAAAGCAATTTACAGCAAACCGGTAGCCAGCATCAACCTAAATGGAGAGAAACTTGAAGCAATCCCACTAAAATCAGGGACTAGACAAGGCTGCCCTCTCTCTCCATATCTTTTCAATATAGTACTTGAAGTTCTAGCTAGAGCAATTAGACAACAAAAAGAGGTCAAAGGGATACAAATTGGAAAGGAAGAAGTCAAACTATCACTATTTGCAGACGATATGATAGTATACTTAAGCGACCCAAAGAACTCCACCAGAGAACTCCTACAGCTGATAAACGACTTAAGCAAAGTGGCCGGATATAAAATCAACTCAAGCAAGTCAGAAGCCTTCCTATACTCAAAGGATAAGCAGGCTGAGAAAGAAGTAAGAGAAATAATACCCTTCACGATAGCCACAAACCATATTAAGTATCTTGGCGTGACTTTAACCAAACAAGTGAAAGATCTGTATGACAAGAACTTCAAGTCTCTGAAGAAAGAAATTGAAGAAGACCTCAGAAGATGGAAAAATCTGCCATGCACATGGATTGGCAGGATTAATATAGTAAAAATGAGCATCTTACCAAAAGTAATACACAGATTCAATGCAATCCCCATCAAAATCCCAACTCAATTCTTCATAGAGTTAGAAAGAGCAATTCAAAAATTCATCTGGAATAACAGAAGACCCAGAATAGCTAAAACTATTCTCAAGAGTAAAAGAACCTCTGGGGGAATCAGTATCCCGGACCTCAAGCTGTACTACAGAGCAATAGTGTTAAAAGCTGCATGGTATTGGTACAGTAACAGGCATGTAGATCAATGGAACAGAATTGAAGACCCAGAAATGAATCCACACTCCTATGGTCACTTGATCTTTGACAAAGGAGCTAAAACCATCCAGTGGAACAAAGATAGCCTTTTCAACAAATGGTGCTGGCTCAGCTGGAGGTCAACATGCAGAAGAATGCAAATTGACCCATCCTTATCTCCTTGCACTAAGCTCAATTCTAAGTGGATCAAAGATCTCCACATAAAACCAGACACACTGAAACTAATAGAAGGGAAACTAGGGAAGAACCTTGAACATATGGGCACAGGGGAGAATTTCCTGAACAGAACTCCAATAGCTTATGCTCTAAGATCAAGAATAGACAAATGGGACCTCATTAAATTACAAAGTTTTTGCAAGGCAAAAGACACTGTCAAAAAGACAAAGCGGCAACCAACTAACTGGGAAATGATCTTTACCAACCTTACATCTGACAGAGGGCTAATATCCAATATATACAAAGAACTCAAGAAGTTAAACTCCAGAGAGGCAAGTAACCCTATTAAAAAATGGGGTACAGAGCTACACAAAGAGTTCTCACCTGAAGAATATCTAATGGCTGAGAAGCACCTAAAGAGATGTTCATCATCCTTAGTCATTAGGGAAATGCAAATCAAAACAACCCTGAGATTCCATCTCACACCAGTCAGGATGGCTAAGATCAAAAACACAGGAGACAGCAGTTGTTGGCGAGGATGTGGAGAAAGAGGAACACTCCTCCACTGCTGGTGGAATTGCAGGCTCGTACAACCACTCTGGAAAGCAGTCTGGCGGTTCCTCAGAAAACTGGGCATGACACTCCCGGAGGATCCGGCTATACCACTCCTGGGCATATACCCAGAGACTTTTCCTGCATGCAATAAGGACACATGCTCCACTATGTTCATAGCAGCCTTATTTATAATAGCCAGAAGCTGGAAAGAACCCAGATGTCCCTCAACGGAGGAATGGATTCAGAAGATGTGGTATATCTACACAATGGAATACTACTCTGCAATTAAAAACAATGAATTCACGAAATTCCTAGGCAAATGGTCAGAACTTGAAAATATCATCCTTAGTGAGGTAACCCAATCACAAAAGAACACACATGGTATGCAGTCACTGATAAGGGGATATTGACCCAGAATCTCGGAATACCCTAGACACAATCTGCATATCAATAGATTTCTAAAAAGATGGAAGGAGAGACCCCTGGTCCTGGAAAGACTGGATGTAGGGGAACGCCAGGACAGAGTAACGAGAGGGGGTTGAATGGAGAAAAGAGGGAGGGAAGGGGGCTTATGGGACTTTCGGGGAGGGAGGAAACGGGAAAGGGGAAGTGATTTGGAATGTAAATTAAAAAAATAAAAAAAAATCTGGCAACAAAAAAATTAAATATGCTGAAAAACCATTACTTGAAAAATAAAGGCAAGGAGATTCAGATACAGGGAGGAATAAGGTGTTTGCTTAACATGTACAAGGCCTGAAGTTCAGTTATCAATAGCAACAAACAGAACAAAACAAAACACAAGAGTATAAAAGATATTCACAAGTAAATGAACATGGAGAGAATTCACCAGGAGGGCTGCCCAGCAGGGGGCAGGGTACCAAGAATAAAATACAGATTTAATAAGTATTAACTCAGGAATATCTATCGGAGGGTAGAGTGTGTTAGATATGTGGTGTTAGGGAGTGACTCAACCATCAAAAACCTGCCTTTCTTTCAGGAATGCTAATGCATTCTAGATCTGTAATATACCACCAAGGCTGTCTCACCGCCCTTAGAGCTTACCAACACTCCCACTACCATAGATATGTTCCCTAGGTGAACTTAGCTATCTAGCTTTATAATAACCAGGAAAAAAACATTTCTAAAAAGGAGAAAGTCTTAAAATAAGATGAAAGACTTAATGCAGACTTCTTAACAATCCCCATAGGTTAAAGTGGAAGTGAACTTGAAATGTGCTCTACTTTACTGTCATATTTGTATATTAATATCTGTAGCTTGACACATAAGGAGCATCTATATATGTATCAATGTATCTGTCACACAATATTAAGAACATTGGGTAGAAATCTTAAACGTGAGCGTGGTTACCACAGAGTGACTTATATTCTTCTATACATACACAAAATTTTTTCATAAGAACATTGTCATGAAAACAAAAACAAAAACGAACTGTCCTGGCTTTTGGGCAGTGGAGGTGCATGCCTTTAATCCCAGCACTTGGGAGGCAGAAGCAGGCAGATTTCTGAGTTCGAGGCCAGCCTGGTCTACAAAGTGAGTTCCAGGACAGCCAGGGCTATACAGAGAAACCCTGTCTCGACAAAACCAAAAAAAACAAAAAGCCAAAAAGAACGTTCCCTTGGCAATCATTGAAAAAAAACACATTTTTATTTCAAGAATCAAAGGAAAATGATAGGAGTGTCTGACAGGACTTGGAATGCACCCAATGCTATCCTAAGTGGAAAGCACACATCCATAAATACACATGTTTAAAACACACAGATCGGACATAAAGAGCTTAATGATTTATCGAAAGGTTCTAGAAAAACAAGTCAAACCCAAACACAACAGCAAGACACATTAAGGATCAGGGAAGGTCTCAGTAGTAGATTTGATTATTTGAAAAGATTAACAAGTTTAACAAATCCCTGCCCAAACTATACAAAGAAAGCATGAGGAGACACAAATTCATAAAACTAAATTGTAATCTACTAATTCAAATAAAATCGAGATTAATAGGTAACAATAAAAATTCATATTACCAAACTATGTAAATTATAGAAAGAAATATACTTCTAAATGCTTATGATCTACCAAAATTAAGCCCATTTAATTTAATCTACTTACAACTCTAAAAATAATACTCCCACCTCATCCAGCTTTGCTACTCCTAGGCATACACTCCAAGGACTACACATGTAGCATATATCTCGCATATCTATTTTTATGGATGTTCTATTAACCATACCAAAGAAAAGATATCACCCCATATGCCCATCAGCAAGAAATGGATATGAAAACTTGGTTCATATGTGGAAAGAAATGTTATTTCATGGTAAAAAGAAATGAAATGAAAAATTTATGAAAATGGATGAATCTAAACTCAGCAAACTGTGTGCTGTCTTTCATGTGCTGGTTTGAACTTCCAATTCCTACATGTGTGTATTTATGTGGGATATGGCTGAAAATGTGACAAGAAAGA
Source organism: Tokudaia tokunoshimensis (assembly GCA_036184795.1). NCBI lineage: Eukaryota > Metazoa > Chordata > Mammalia > Rodentia > Muridae > Tokudaia > Tokudaia tokunoshimensis. The sequence goes on along the minus strand of BTHU01000018.1, from coordinate 34,716,276 downwards.
AGAAAAATGACTAAGAAAGGAGAAAAAAGTTTCAAGGAAAGAGGCAAGGAAAGGTAGTGGACTGTATCAGACATCAAAACACAAAGGACAATGCTGGAAGAGCTTGGTGAGCAGGGAGGGAGGGAGAGGCATGCGGAAGGAAGCCTCATCAAAACCAAGTACAGGCGAAAGTGCCAAATGAACCCTGGTGTGCTGTATGTTACTTAAAAATTTACAATATTGGGGCTGAAGAAATGGTTCAGCAGTTAAGGTCACTGACTGCTCTTCCAGAGGTCCTGAGTTCAATTCCCAGCATCTACATGGTGACTCACAACCATTTGTAATGAGATCTGATGCTCTCTTCTGGTGTATCATTGTACCCACATAAGTAAAATAAATAAGTCTTTTAAAGAATTTACAATATAACTCCATGAACTTAAAATAACATATATCTAATACATTAAGACTATAAAAATTATAAAATTTGTTAGAAAAATGATTAGCATATGCGTTTTAGAAAAATTGTTCAAAGTGGCTAACAACTGAGTACAACATGCAGAACAACATGAAAACACTCAGAAGTTAACAGGGGAAAATGGATGATGATTTTCACACAATCCAAAGAAGCAGTTCATGAGAGAAAGAGCTAATGAGCTAGCTGCCAATGAACTTGAACATTTTATGGTGTGCTAAAGAAGTATTGATGAGTTGAAAACCCATGCCACTGGGAGAAAATATTTACGCAACATATCTATTACCCAAGACACAAAACTATTAAAATCAAAAACAAAAGACATTCTATTTAAAAAGTTGAAGCCTTAGCAGCCATCTTCAATAACAAGAAAAGTTATATGTTGCCTTGTAAGCCTCACATCTCACACTACAAAGAAGATACAATGTAAGACAGGAGACAAAGTCACATGGCTATTAGCAAGCACACCATCAAATGCTGTGCTTCACAAGGAGGCACTTTCATAGCTGGTGTGAATAAAAACCACACATCTCCCTTTGGAGACATTTTGACAGTCTCTAACAAAAGTAAACACTAAGTGTATAACCCAACAATCACGCATTTCTTTCATTATCAAGAAGAGATGTGTCAACATAAAAAAAAATAGATGTGTGGGTGTGTTATTCACAAATTTGGAAGTGATCAAGAGATTTCAGATTAGTGAATAAACTGTCCTCCAGACAATGTGATGTTGTATAAGGAAGGGAAAGGCTATTAAACCTGAAAACAAGCACAAGAAATGCAACTGAGCAACATAAAGAAGTTGTTATAAAATGACCACATACTGGATGTCGCACTAGATTACATCTAAAAATGTCTACCTAGGAAACAGTAACTAGCGAGATCACTGAGCATCAGCTGTGCTAGCAGACGTAGGAGTAGGCAGATGACTAAGTGTTGCTCTGAGAAATTTTTGGGCAGAGAAGCTACCAAGAAAAGATAATGATAGAAATTTGTCATTATACATTTCTATCAGCTTACATAATGTCTATAACCAAAGGACAGTACTAAAGTACACTATAAACTCTGAGATGTAGAGATGCCTGAACAGGCCCATCGACTGTCGCCAATATAGCACTCAGGTCTGTGACACTGTGAAGAGGGAACTGAATGTGCCATGGCAGGAAACAGATAGGAAATTTCTGTAATGACCCTAGCTTAATTTTGTTGTAAACCTAAAATTAAGTGCCACAATGGTATCAAACATATAATATGTTAACTTAAAAATACAAAAATTAAAAAGAAAAATTACCTTTTCCTAATGTCCAAAAAGCATATTTCTTTAAAAAAAGTGATCAAGAAACCACATAAGCATTTTAGTTCTGTCATATTAGTTCATGCTCTAAAGTAAATGTTCTAGACAAACTGGCTAGCATAGCATGGACAGCGTAAGAATTCATTTTTAGCATTTAGAACCTAGAGAACCAATACAGATAAATAAATAAAATATGGGGTAGACTGAATATGATGGCAAAACCAGAGTGCTGGTAGAAACCATATTAGCTAGATTTAAGGGGTACAAAAGTTGCGTCAAAAAAGACTTGATAGCCTACCTAATCTAATCCTTGCCAGGCTGATGTAGGAGAATAGTAAACTCTATACTAGCCTGCTCTCAGGTACAGGCTAGAATTTACCATCATTTGTAGAACTTGGATGGTCATTTTCAAGGTACTTAAAACTATCACCATCAAAAGAAAATTAAAGGTTCTTTTCTGAGAGTCGAAGGATTTCTATTTGCACATACAATTTAAGAATTGGATCAAAAGGCCTAAAGAAAATAGAAAAACAAAACTTTGTAACGGCACATAACCATCTTTGTAAATGACAGAAGTTGATTATGAAACAGTTTTTAAAAAAGAGAATGAAACAATGCACATAAGCTGACAGGGTGAACAGGCTAACAAGGCAGAACACTTGTGTTTTACATAAATTTTGAATAATTTCACATCAGTTTCTACAGAAACTCACTAAATCCAACAACAGCAAAGTTTTAACTTACAAATGATCTCACTATTCCATTTCTGTCAAAATATTTTATTAAAGTACAGGCAATTTTTTTCAAAGAAGAAATAACAAACCTCTGCTAGGCACAGTAAAAGCCCATCTGCTCAGAGGTGTTGGCTGGATATAGCAAATTACATCTGCACAGACCCTAACCAAGCTCACCATGTTGATTTTGACCCAAACACCCTATATAGACTGAAGCTGGCTACAGCAGAGATCACTACTTTCCACGGCATCTAAGTTCAGATGATACATTTCATTAGAGAATTCCACATTTTGAACTTTAAAAATAAGTACAGAAAGAGCTTCAAATCTCTAATTAAATAACTTGCACTTTATCCATTAATCATTTCTGTAATTTTCTACAAACACTCTCAATAAAAGAACTATTTGAATTGCTGATGGACTTTCAAATGAATCAGTAATTAACTATTCAATTTCAAATATATTTTTGGTTTACAGATAGCCAGCCTATTTATTAAGAGTAGTCTATAAACTTCTTACAGACTACAAGTATTATAGCAAGCTTGGTCCTTTCCATACATGCCATAGTAGATGGCAGAACTAAGCAGGAGTAAGAGGGCTCAGATCTATTCTCCTCACCATTGTAGGGAAACCTCAGGATAAACAGAAATAAGAGAGGTCAGGCTGAGAATTATGATGAGAGGGAAAGATAAATGAAGGAAAAAAGGGAGAAAAGGCTAGGAAAGAGACACCTGCAAACTGTGCAGTAGGCAGCATAGTTTCCAAAAGGAGATTGCTACAACAGAAATTATTTTAAAATTCAGTCACAGAAGACCATACACTATGACTCCATTTATATGAAGTATCTAAAATACCAAATTCATAGAGATATAATGCAGATTAGACTCAGTCTGGTAGCAATTACTAATCTGCATTTATATCTGCAATGATGGTTCCACAAAATTGTGAACATTCTAAAGAATATTAAATTAGATACATTAAAAGGATTTTTGTCACATGGGAATTGCATCTTTAAAAGTTGTTATGCAAATATTAATGAATGTCAGTAAAAATACAGGGAGAAATCATTTAAACCTCCTAAAATTAATTCTATACTTATAATTCTATATAAGAGTGCTCAGAATTCACTAGTGAAGCTTAACATTGTCTTTATCAGCAGAGAATTTTGCATGGGATTTAAGTACATAGATGTGGTACTGAGTTGGAATCTCAGTACCACAGACAGGGGCAGGGAAATTTCAGTTTCCAAACTGAAATTTGAAAGAATGAATGTGTCCAAGATGTGAGAGAAAGGATACTTACATCAAGACAAAGATGATACAGAAAGAACTTTTTAAAACTCTCCTTTTAATATCTCATATTACCAACCTAGGGAAGTCTCTAATGGAGCTTTGTGTTCAAGAAAAGCAGAGAAATGAACATCAAAATTTGTAGATAAAACACAGGCTATCTGCTTTTAGCGATAGACAGAATATACAGTAACCCAAATACCAGAATTCTTCATTCTTACATCCTCATAATATAAACAAGGTGTTGAACTATTTAATACTGTTGAAATTTGAGCAGTGTTACTGAGATACAGAATAGTATTTTCCTTATAACTCCACACTTTTCAAATTCACCTTTTTTTTGAAATGAGTATGTCACAGTTCAAAGAGGCATGAATTTACAACTGAAATTATTGCAATCTAAGAAATCAAGTGTACACTTGAAAGTAACCTAGTCAAGTCATCTCACAATTATTTACCTTGTGTAAAACAAATTAGAATCCTAAAAAGTAATATATTCAATTACTTCTATATAATATATTCATTCACAATTCAAGTGGCTTCAATTAAAATAACCCTCTTTGATTTTAACTTTGGTCTATAAAAATACCACAAAACACCAGCCAATTCCCTATCCCCTAGGGAATTAGACTCTTAGTGCACACACAGGGACCTCATAGCATTTCCTGCTGCCCTTTCTGCCTTTCTATCCCATCTATAGTACTTCGTGATTCTGTTGACCTACAGAAGCTGCTACTCTAGGTAGATAGAAAGAAGACCTTCATCCTTCTTCCTATCCTTCATTCAGATCTCTCCAAACTTACCTTGGCCTGCTGGAAACCATCCACCCAGCCCAGTTCCAGCCACTGTAGATGTGGCCTCTTGTTTTTCCTAGCTGCCCTTTTCAGCCTTTCCTTCTAGCCTGTCTCTAATCCTTCCTGACTCCCTACACAACAGCTGAATAACTCTCTACAAGAGACCCCACACCTACCACACTTGGCTGGGACTTAGAACTGCTGTCTTCCTAGGATGATGAAAACCACCACACTTGGCTGCGATTCAGAAATGGCATAACCTCCACTCTTAGCTAAGACTAAGACTGGACTACAACAACCAACAAACAGAATACTCCTCCAGAAAATATGTCTACACCAGATAACGATACCAGATCCCAGGGTAAAAACACAAACAGCTGAGACAATATGCCTCTTTCAGAATCCAGGAAACCTACTATTTTAGACCCCGAAAAAAGTAATTTAGCTGAAGTACAGGACAAAGACTTCTAAATCACAGTTATGAACTTGTTGAAAAATCTTAAGAAGGATATAAATAAATGCCTTAGAGACCATGAAAATATAAACAGTTCAAAAACTAATAAAAACAATTCAAGACATGAAAGAATTTACAAAAGAAATAGAGTCACTAAAGAAAATGCAAACTGAAATAAAACTGGAAGTGAAAACTCATGACATCACAAAAACATCAGAGGTAAGCTTCAGCAACAGATTAAAAGACATGGCGGAGAGCCCAAGTGAGGATGACTTAGTCTCACTTGGGAGGGAAAACAAAGCAACCACAGGTGGGGAGGGAGGGAGGGATCTGGATGGGAAAGTGGAGCAGGGAGAGGGAGTAGAGGGGAGAGGGGAACCTTGATCTGGTATTCGGTGAAGAAAAGGACTAAAGTCCTGAGAGCCAGCAGAAAGAATGGAAACAGGCAACCTCAAGATAAAGGAGTTTGGGGGTACCCTCCAGAATGCACCAGAGACGTGGGAGGTGATAGACTCTCAGGACTCACAGGGAGGGACCTTAGAAGAAATTCCCAACAGTAGGGAGAGGGAACTTATAGAGTCCACCTCCAGCAGGAAGACAAGGCATCAAATGAGGGAGAGGGGGGCTATCCCACAGTCATAACTTTGACCCCTAATTGTTCCTGTCTGAAAGAATTACAAGAGTGGAAATGGAGAGAATCCTGAGTAAACTAAGTTCCAATGACAGGCCCAAAGTCAAATCCAGCTCAAGGGATTACTGAGGCTATAGAGTGCTCACAAAAAGGGACCTAGCATGACTACACTCTGGAAGACCCAACAAGCAGCTGAAAAAGTCAGATGCAGATATTTGCACCTAACAAACGGACAGAAGTGGCTGACCCCTGTTTGTTGAATTAGGGAAGGCTGAAAGAAGTTGAAAAGAAGGGCAATCCTGTAGGAGGACCAGCAGTCTCAATTAATCTGGACCCCCGAGATCTCTCAAACACTGGACCACCAAACGGGCAGCATGCACCAGCTGATATGAGGCCCCCAATATACATACAGTAGAGGACTGCCCGGTCTGTGTTCATTCAGAGATGATGCACCTAACCCTCAAGAGGCCCCAGGGAGTTTAGAAATCAGGTGAGGTGGGAGGTGGGGACATCAATGTGGAGATAGGGGGATGGGGAGGAGGTATGGGATGTGGAACAGTTGGAGGGTGAACAGGGGTGGGGGTGAACAAAATATGGAGTGTAAAAAAATTAATTAATTAATAAAAAAATAAGGTAGAAAAACACGAATATCTAGGGCAAAGAAAATATTAAATCTATGAAAATCCAGGCACAAAACTTTCAGAAAATATGGAACACCATGAAAAGACCAAATCTATAAATGATAGGTATAGAAGTTGGAGAAGAAAGAAACCCAGGACAAAAGACAGAGAAGATATTTCTAACAAAGCCCTAAAAGAAAGTTTTCCCTAGCTAAAGAAAAGACATATATCTAGGCACAAACTGCATGCAGATCATAAAATAGACAGAGTGAAAAAGGAAATTCCCCATGACACACATAATCAAACCAGCAAATGAACAAAAATAAAAAAAGAAAGGGTATTAAAAGTTGCAAGGGAAAAGGAACAATCATCTAGAAAGGTGGGCCCATTAGAGAAACGCATTACGTGTCAATGAGAGCTCTGATATCTGGAAGATTCTGGGCAGCTGCTAAGCTCTGAGAGACCACTGATGCCAGCCCAGAATACTATATGCAGTAAAACTATCCATCACAATCTATGGAAAAAGAAATCATCCTATGATAAAGTCAAATTTAATCCACTCTGTTTACGAATTCAGCTGTACAGAATGCACTGAGACAACTTCATTCTGATGAGAAAGCTTATACCCAGAGACAAATGAATTCAGTGCAGAATCCTATCAGACCTTAAAAACCAGTACTCCTCAAATTATTAAGCAAAATAAAAGTTGAAGGAAAATTTCCCAATTTTTTTTATAAAGCCACTATTACCTTGTTACCAAAACCACAGAAAGATGCTCCCCACACACAAAAAAGAAAGTAAATTACAGACTAATATCCATTTTGAATAGAGACATAAAACGTGTAAATAAAATAAGTTATAAGCTGAATAAGAATGCATGAAAAAGTTTATCCACCATAATCAACTTGGCTTATTTATTGCTGGCAGGATTGCAAACTGGTATAATCTCTATTGAAATCAGTCTGGCAGTTCCTGAAAAATCTGAAAATCGGTCTACCATTACGTCAAGCAATACCACTCTTGGGTATATACCCAAAGGATTCCACATCCTTACTGCAAAGATACTAGCCCATCCATGAACATTGTTGTTCTATTCATTACAGTCAGAAACTAGAAACGGCTAGGTGACCATCATTAATGAATGGATAATTCAAATGTGATAGATTTACACAATGTAATATTATGCAGTCATTAAGAAGAATGGAAATTGCAGGTAAATTATCCTGAGTGAGGTAACTAGGACACAAAAGACAAACACTACATGTCTTCTCAGATATGTAGATGTTAGCTTTTATCTACAGCTTTATGTGTTTCAATCTAAACAAGCACAGAGTCTAGATAACTAATAAGGGATGGGAGTGGGCTGGGGGAGATCCTCCAGAAAAGAGAAACGGAGTAGAGGAGTAGAGTGTAACAAAGGGAGCTAGAATGGGATGGAAGGAGGATGGGTGCACAGGAAAAAGGGGTTATGGGGGAGGGGCACTAGGACTTTTGAAAAAAATTTAAATGTACCCTCTTCAAGGATGGGCCGTGGGATCACAAAGGGAATCTCCTGCAGAGGTTCCATGTACTTGTGACCAGCACTAATAATCTTTATTTGCGGCAAACACAGGACAAGTGTTCCTGGTATGCTGGTTTGTCCATGGTACCAACTTCTTACTGTTCCAGGGATATCACCAGACACAATTGTACTTGGGGAAGGCAGGCTGTCATTTGGAATGAATACACAGCAAGACTGTACATCAAGCTAAAAAAGAAAAGCATAATTAAAATATTAAAGTCAGATCAAAATCACATTTGAGCTACTAACATCGTCACAATAAATAATGAAGTAAAAATGGAAGCCATACCCTCCACATGTCTTCATGAATTAGTTTACTTAAGAAATCCAAATGACAATTGGAAAAGCATTGCTTCATGGTATAAACCTGATCCAAGCACCCAGTAACATGAGACCAAAGCTGCAGCTGCTCTTCACCACTGATCATCAAGAATCATGAAGGACTTAGGACATGTGCCGGGACACGCTAAAGACACAGACTTCCTGCTTCTCCAGGTTATTAGATGGTGTTAGCAGCAGGCAGATAAGGCTATCAACTTTTTGTTTTGGTTTGGTTTTTTATGGGCTTTTTTGTTTATTTTTGGTTTTTGAGACAGGGTTTCTCTGTGTAGCCCTGGCTGCCCTGGAACTCGCTCTGAGACGAGGCTGGCCTCAAACTCATAGAGATCCACCTGCGTCTGCCTTTCAAGTGCTGGGACTAAAGGCTTGAACCACCACTGCCTGGCAACTTTTTAATAATGCTATTTCTATGCCCATTCAGGCCCTGTATTTAAAATTTAGAAACTAAAATAGAAGAACACATGTATCACACATGGTAATATGAAGTTTTAGAAATCAAAGTGTTTTGTCTCATTTTAGTTGTCAATTTATTATGTAAATTGCAATTTTACATAAAATGCTTGATTCCCCTTAAAAAATTGAGAATACTTAACTCAGGAAAGAAAGAGCATTAAAGTCAAATATGTCCAAATATAAAACTCAATAATATCAGTTTTGTTTTTAATAATTCAGAACCAGCAAAGATTAAGTTACATTAATCTTAGTTGACACTTACAAAATAATATTACATTTGGGGTTATAATGCCTCAAATCTAACATACTTAAATTTTTTAAACAAATATAAATTATTACTTAATACTATTAAAATTGTGCAACAAAAATGAGATTTGAAAGTAGGATAAAACATGTATTGCTTAGTAAGTTTAGGCATACTTTAAGTAATTATGCTAGTAAGGAGAGTGTGTTTTATAATCAATAATGAAAGAGACAGCAATATCCCTTCTTTCAGGTTAATGTATTTCTAGAGAGACCATGGAATTTCACTTAGAGTTCCTTGATACAATACATAATTCACTGACAAACAAATAAATACCCCTGTTTGTATTGGCTTCACATCTTTGGGTATGCACAACTACTGAATTTGGTGATGGAAAATTGCACATGACCTCCTGCAAAGACAAATGCATGTGATATCAATGGACTTCTATTAGTTCCATATCCTTACCTTGCAGCTTTCACATGGAAGTAGGTAAGAAGTAAACAGTTTATGATCAAATCAAGATCACAACATTCTCCATTAAGACACAAGTCTAAATAGTCTTACATGTATAACTAATATGTTTTAAACATTTAACATAATGTATCAATGATGTTTAATTGTACAAGTTACAATGGCAGAACCTAAGTAAGTTTTTTTAATTCAGGTTAAGAGACCAAAATATAAATAAATATTGACATTTCATATAGATAATGATTATGTTAAAAATGCTCTCAACATTGGGAGGTCATCAGTTTAATATGCTAAAACATATGACCATACACACAAAGTCAGCTTTAAAAATAAAATTTTAATTGTACTGTGATTTCCAAAATCATAAAACATGCCACTCTACTAACTTAAAAATCAACTATTTCATAGCATGGAAACAGTGAATAATAAAGCCTATATAATCAATAGTATACACACGTATGAATCAGGTTAAAAAACTCTGAAACATTAGTTTTCTAAAATATGGTATTCATGATGACAGTACCTCTAGTGATTAGAATCTGAACACACTACAAATTGCTCAAAATTATTGTGGACAATACCATGTATTCTATACAGAGGCTACGACATGAATCTTTTATACGCTTTTAGAGTAACTATTAAACTGTGTGTCTAAACTGTGGTTTAATGTAAAATGTTGAGTGATTTATAGTATTGGGCATAAGTGTGCAGCTGTAAATTGGGCAGTAGTGTAAGGACCTGACAATTCAAGGGGAAAAAAATGAAGTAATCTGCCAGTAAGACATCCTGAACCTGGGGGTCAGATTTTGTTCATGGAAAGCACCTGGTTGGGACCCTCTGCAGCACACCAAACACGAATGAGCTTTAAAAACTACCCTATTCATAACGCACTGCGGCTGCACTGTGCTACTCCATTTTTCCATGGCAACATCCTTTCTGTTTCAAGGATCTTGTTTCAGTTTTGGTAGCAACAAGTTCTTTTGCCAACATTAAAACATTCATGGGTGAAAGTAAGGGGATTATTATAACTTCTTGAAGCAGAACCCCGTCTAACTGATTCCTACTAGGTTAAGGGCTATGTGCTTAGGTATCAGATATGGAGGAAAAACCAAAATAGTTTAAAAAAAAAGTTTGGTATTCATAGGGCCAGAGAGGGAGTGGCTCTAAACAGAAGTAGGGAGGAACTGGGAGAAGTAGAGGAAAAGTGTAATCAGGACATAGTGTATGAGAAAGAATCCACTTCAAAACAAGGGAAAAATGAACTGATCTTTGAGATTTGCTTGCTATATGAGGGCAACTCATTTAAAAAAAAGTCTTTATACATTAATCTGAAAAATCACCTACTATCTCATGAAATACTTGAGATGTAAATTCTTTCTAAAGTTCTAGGTGCTTTACAAAGACAACTGCTTCACAGGCCCCAAAATATGTTCCCCTTGCATGAAATAAAACCTTAGGAATAATTGTACTTATTTAAAAATACTAAATAATGAGATATTCTCTATGTGAATATACTTTACTCTTTAAGAAACAATTTCAGGGCTGGAGAGATGGCTCAGCAGTTAAGAACACTGACTGCTCTTCCAGAGGACCTGAGTTCAATTTCCAGTAACCACATGGTGGCTCACAACCATCTGCAATGGGTACTCTTCTGGTGAGTCTGAAGACAACTACAGTATGGTTAAATAAATAAATAAATAAAATTTCAAATTAAAGGGAAAAAAGGCCTGCCATTTTAAGCTATTTTTTAACCTGTGCACTCTTTCAGATCTACAAGGATCTGAACTGAAATTCAAAGAACACAGCAACAAAAGAAATAGGCCTGCTATGAAAAAGATTACAAAAAAGACTGACAAAGCACCATGGTAGAGAGCTTCATTGGTATATAAGACTCTAGAATTGAAACAAACAAATGAATGAATTACTTCATAATTTCAGAGAATTCCTCAATATCACAAAACGTTCAGCAGACCATTACTTCTAAGTCAATACTGTTCCTACTTCATTTGTGCTACAACATGTAACACAGTTCCTAGCATTTACTAGGTATGCAATAAACAACTGTTAAATACATAAATGATGATTTTTACAACTAAAAATTAAAGTCATTTCTTCATTTATACTGTTTACTGTTTTGTTCCAAGAAGAAATCTATTATGACAATTAATAAAATTGACTTAATGGTCAGATAAGTTCAAACACAACTTTGGTACATGTATTAGTCATTTTCCTCAAACAGGGGAAATACAACGTTGACAGAAAGATGTATGATGCTATCAAATAAACATTTTCCAAATAAATACACAGATAAACACCAAGTGTCTGCTATTTGCAAAACTACTTGACTTTAAGTATTTAAAAGGATGTACATGGTCCACACTCTAAACTTTGGTTGTTTACCTGTGTAATAGTGTTATAACAGAACAAAGACATAAAACTATACCCAACTTCATTTCTTATTTATATTATTAGTGTATTTCTTACTTGGGGTCTCCACTGATGTGATGAAGCACCATGGCCAAAAGAAAGTTGCAGAGGAAATGGTCTATTTCAGCTTACACCTCCCAGTCACCCTTCATCACTGAAAGAATTTAGGGCTGGAACTCATGGCAGGAACCTGGAGGTATGAGCTGATGGAAGAGTGCTGTCTACTGGCGTGCTCACTTCGACTTTCTTATAGCTACCTAGCTAAGCTGGTTCCTCCCACATCAATAACTAATAAAATGAATGTATCAGAGGCTAGTCCACAAGCCAACTAGGTGGGAGCATTTTCTCAACTGAAATTCTGTCTTCCCAAGTGACTCTGGCTTTTGTCACGATAACACAAAACCAGTCAGCACAGTGTGTCATGGAAATATTTTGCATATGGAATCTAAATATACCCCCAAGTTTAAGTTTTAAATAAAAATAAAACAAAATCTCAAGGGGAAACCTTGAATATCTTCCATACTTTTCCCATTCCATCTTGATGGGAAAATACTGCCTGGAAGTCAGTATTCTACTAGCAACCTTCAGATGAAGATATAGAACTCTCAGCTTCTCCTTCACCATGCATGTCTAGATGCTGCCACGTTCCCACCTTGATGACAATAGACTGAACCTCTAAAACTGTAAGCCAGCCCCATTTAAATGTGGTCCTTGTAAGACTTGCCTTGGTCATGGTGTCTGTTCACAGCAGTAAAACCCAATTAACTACCAGTGAAATAAAGTTAATTATACAAAAATCACGATTACTCTGAGACTGGTATACTTGGAATTAACTGTACATGGCAATGATGTATTTCATAGCACAATAGAAAAGCCAGAGTTAACATGTAAACTGACCATGACTCGTGGACATTCAACACCTTTTGTACTTCCACAAACATTTTGGCCTCTCCCACTCATCTGATTAAGTTTCCCTCAGAGACATTCCATTTTCTACTGACTACTTTAAAGTAGTATGTCAGTGGCCCATTGCTCTTTCAACTGACATGTTTTCCTGAATTTCTAGTTTCTCCCATTCTCCTTGTCTTAAGCATCTATGGGAAGACTCCCCAGATTAAATTTCCACTATAAGTCTGTAATAGAAAGGAATATTCTAAGATACCAATATATTCTAATAAAGCAGAATACTCTAAGATACCAGTATATACCAGTTAACCATTTCAAATATACACATAAAATCAGACACAATTATTTTTCTAATTTCGAAAAGCAGTGTTCTACTATTTAAATGGCATCACTATCTACTCAGACACTACAACCAGAATGGGATAACCTCCTAGACTGCTTTCTCATTCCCTAAGTCCTTCAGTAGTAAGTTAACTTCAACATGAGTCATTTGGTTATTCACTTGACTTATTGCCTAGTGTTCTGAAACCACAGTTTTCTATATTTTGTTCATTTATTTTCCTTATTTCTGGCAGTAAGATAAATGTGATTCTGTTAACTCATCCTGAGTATAATATAGAACACTATACATATATACATATATGTACACATATATATTGTTAAGGAATTAAGGAATATAAAGGGAATGTTTAGAAATATTAAGGAAGTATAATAAATGATTTTCTAAGGCTGTCATCTAACTTTGTATGTTTTGAAAATGGTATCAAAAAAGATAATCATACAGTGTTTTTTAATTCACTGTAGACTTGATAAGGAAGGAAGGAGTTAATTTTTATTATAATTATTAATATGAAACAGGATTTAAGGTAATGATATACTTTATTTGGCTGTTACTATTAACTCTTGCATTATAGAACATGGAATGGTGCCAACTAGTTCTATTAATCATTGAATATTTACCTGAGTCACTACAATATGGTGTGGATATGAACTTTTCCCCAGAAGTGCACTGAAGGCTTGGTCCGCAGATGGTGGGATAACCCATTGATGAGACCCTAGTTGATTAGTTCGAAGGTGGGTCTGAGTTGGAAGAAGTGAGCAGAAGGTGCCTCTGAATGGAGTGTGCAGTCCCTTGCCTACTCTCTCTGTTTCCCAGATGGCTGGAGTTGAGGACCTCTGCTCAGCTATATCAGTTAGCCATACTTCAGTACTCAACACAGGCCCACAGGCAAAGGAACTAGCCAACCATACCTTTTTCTTCTAAGAAACAACAACTCAAACTTCTGGAGTAGAGTTTTCTAAATCTCTCAAAAGGAATTCCACATAAGACGTTTCACATCAGGTCACATGTGTGCATGTCCATATGTGTACTACATAAACTCATTTTCTAGGATTCTGTTAACACTTATACTAGAAAAAAAACACACTTATACTAAAAAAATTAGTAACATAGAACAAAAGAAAAAAGGACATGTACTTCACAGACAAAAAGTTTATAAGTATCAAAAGTAAGTAATTTTTGATGACAAGGTGTAAATAAAAATGCAAGAAGGATATTACTAAGTTCTATTATATATGAAATGTAAAGGGAAGTATGTCGTTCCTATTAGATTTAATAGTGTCAAACCTGTTCAATCAAAAATGCCAACTCCAAAAATACTGTGGGTTGAACAGAATGAATTACATGCAGTAAAAAGTCAAAATAAATTAGAATATAATTTATTATTCACAAACATATAACTAATCATAAATCTTTTGGATAATATTTTTAAAAACCAGTGTTCAGAATATATAAGCTATTTTATCTTTAAAACAAATTCAAAATATATACATTTTTATAAACCATGTATTGTCACATAATTTTGACTGTAAAAAGCAAACTGTAGCAATGGACATGAGATGAACTGTGGGAATACTGTCTGTAATAAGCAAGTGTATCAAGAGACACTAAACAGAGTATGGAAATGCAGTCAATAGTAAGCATAGCACCAGTGGACATGAGACAGTACAGCACTGTTGTCTGAGAGATTGTAGCATTACTGAATATTCTATAATTGTTTTAGCATTATGGGAAGTAGAGCCATAATATTTTTAATGCTTAAATTTACCTGTAGCGTGAGACTCTTCACTGCATTCCATAATATTGCAATAAATTCTTTCATTTTGTCTTCAGGACTTCTACATTCTTCACGAATGTGCAGCATGGCCTTCACAGGAACTGACAGTGGTCTGGACTCTAAGTTTAGGAACAGCTAGTTAGCAAAATGTATACATTGTGCTTTTACAAAGCTATACTGTAAGTAGTTCTAAGGTGGTTTCTATCTCTGCTTAACATATCACCTCTTTATGAAATTATAAGCGCGAAAACATTTGATTCATTCTGTGGGGTTACTGATCTTAACTATCAGTCAAGTCACTGATGACTGAGAGGTTCACTTCTAGGTGAATGGAAATGTTCTCTAAATTGAGAGAACACAGAGAGGCACTCACTTTATGAACTAAGCTGTAACTTGAGTTCTGCACAACAATTCATCATCATAAAGTGATAGAAAACAGGTCTTCCCATATATTAAACTTTCAGATGGCAATGCCTTACTTACAAATTTATTTACAACAAAATAATAAATAATACAACCAATAGGAATTATATAAATAGCAAAATATACCAAATAGAAAATAAAAATGTTTTATAACAAAAATTAATCAAAGTATATGAAGACTTGTCATAATAAAAAAACAATATTCTGTTAATACAAATTTGATTAATTGATAAGAACTACTGAATTTCAAAATGTTAAGATTTCACAGATTATTTTAAGCTATTTAATAATTTCTAATAATATGCAAATTATGTACATTCATCTTAAATTCATATGTGCTTATAGTGCTCATGTTAATTCAAATAAATAATTTACATGCAAAAGAAAACAGGAAATCAGGGAAGAAAGGAAAAAAGGAAAAACGGGTGATAGAGAAAGAGAAAATGCTGAACAATTACTGACCACTAAGAATAACAATTCAACAATGGAAGATGAGGCACTGATAAAAACATTTTTTGGTATCTTATTTTCATGAAACTCTGTTACAACTCAAATAACAATCCTTTAAAATCAAACATTATAACATACAATCCACAGGTACAACTTGATATATACTTAAAAGCCCTTGTTTTCCATAATTAAACCATCATGCCCCCACAATAGCAGGAAGCATGGTCCATGGTAAGCACAGCACACCTCACACTCAGTAGTCTTGGATGTGAGTCAATTCAACAGCTTTCCTTGATGTTGTGTTGTATGACGTCAAGTATAGCACAAAGCATGTGTGTTCTATCATCAGACTGAGGGCGCAGGATACAGTGTGATACAAACAAGCACTGCACAAGACACATCAGATTCAGTGCATGTCTGAATGTGAATTAACTTTGGCCAGAGCATGTCCAGAAACATTCTACTATTGTCATTTTTTCCATAAGCTACATTCAGTTAAGAAAGTGAGACTCTGGGGCTGGAGAGATGGCTCGGTGGTTAAAAGCACTGACTGCTATTCCAGAGGTCATGAGTTCAATTCCCAGCAACCACATGGTGGCTTACAACCATCTACAATGGGATCTGATGCTCTCTTCTGGTGGGTTTGAAGACAGCAACAGTGGCAGTGTCCTCACAAACATAAAATAAATAAATCTTAAACAAACTCTAAAAGAAAGTGAGACTCTAAAGAGGAAGCAGATAACACAGCGAGACCAAAGGGGTGCAGGAGGGAACCACGAGGACTAGTCAGGCTTCCCAGAGATGCTGACATTGGATAAGAAGGCTGAGATTAGTGCTGCAGCAAGGCAGCAGAGGAACAGTTCTGTTTCAGAACTGGAACCTGATTCAGCCTTGGAACAACATGTCAAGTAGCATAAAAGGGAGACATAAAAACAAAGCAAACTTTAGAGATAAATTGCTTTGTCCTTTGTTGTTTCTTTCTTCTTTTTCTCTGCAGAACTGATTGACAGCAGTAACAGTGTAAAAATAAAATGCTTATTCCTTCTTTAAAAAAAAAAAGCAAACACCCTAGGTTTGTCCTAAGTCATAACACATTTTAGACTTGAGCAGCATTCAATATACTGAAGCAGAAAAATAGCTATAAAATAAAACCATTGTTACCACAAAAGATTGAGATACCAAATAAATATAAAACAGAAGGAAGAGTATGAATGTATTAAGTACACGCATGCAATGATATAATGGCCTTTATTTATTATTAGAATGTGCTTGCATTTGTTTATGTGTGGTGCCTTTGCTCCACACATGTTCATCAACGTCTGGGGACAACTTTATGGAGTTAGTCCTTTCTTGCCATGGTGGCTCCCAAGAATCGAACTCAGACTGCCAAACTGAGCAACAGTATCCACCTGCTGAGCCATGGAATAGGCTTAAAATAATTTGCAAATGATTAGGACCAAAAGGAGAAAAGAAGAAAAAACATTATTGTCCCAAAGTCTTCAAGGTAAGTCATGTTAGATATAATATGTTCTGCTATGCTTAAAGTTTGTGTGTCTTTCTGTTTAATATCCAAAAGACACACAAAAAGTGTGATATTTACTTTGTGTGTGTGTGAACAATTTTAAAGAGCTTCCACGTATCTTTATTGGGCACTCTACCGGCTAGTCTTAATGTCAACTTTACACACAAACTGGAATGAAGGAACTTCAATTGACATTCCTCCATATGGTCCAGCAGCAAGGCATTTTCTTAATTAGTGATTGATAGGGAGGGCCCAGTTTCTTTTCTCTATAAGAAAGAAGGTTCAGCAATCTAGGGAAAGCAAGCCAGTAACCAGCACCTCTCCTTGGTCTCTGCATCAGCTCCTGCCTCCAGGTTTCTTCCCTGTTTGAGTTCTTGTCTTGACTTCCTTTGATGATGGACTGTGGTATGGAAATTTAAAAACAAAACAAACAAACAAAAACTCTTTTGTCCCCAACTTGCTTGGTGCTTCTTTGTAGCAACAAAAACCCTAAGACAAGTTAGTACCAGCATTGTTGGGTATTGCTGTGACAGAATGACCATGTATTGAGGAGGACCATGGAAGGAAGGTCTCTGGAACTTTGGGGTTGAAAAGCTGGTGAGGGAAGTTCTTTTTTTTGGGGGTGGGGGGAGTGGTGGTGGAGAAAACAGATGTTTATTTATTTTTTTGTTTGTTTATTTTATTTTCTATATTCTTTATTTACATTCCAAATGATTTCCCCTTTCCCAGTTCCCCCCTCCCCGAAAGTTCCATAAGCCCTCTTCCCTCCCCCTGAGATAAGGATGTTGAGAGCAAGCAGTACAGAAGATGAAGGGATGGCTTGTGAAGTTCCAGAGGGAAATCTGAAGACTCTTTATCAGGATCATTTGTTATTTTGAAAACAGTTCTGTCATTTTGGAGAAGAATCAGCTACAATTAACAAGAGACCAACACTACTGATGTGAAACCTTTGAGTTACTGGGACAGTTAATGTCGGTGAGCTGGAGTTAAGAAACTGGTGGTGATTAAGAAGAGATCAGTATCACTGAGGTGAAATCTTCTGAGAAGTAATTTCCTGAGAGCACAGAGGAGACCTGTACACAGAGGAGTCACCTGGGTGACTCTTACTGGTTTTGAATGCATGAAGGGGTCATGCTGAGGCTTGGCACTGTGAGAGGCCAGGAGAGGCTCTTGGTAAAGGTTCAACCTCAGTGGCAGCTGTAGGACCAAGACTGAAGAACTCATGCAAAAACGATGAGGCTTGGCACCAAAAAGAGCCTATAAGAGGCTACTAGTGAAATTGCAGCCCAGTTGCAGCAGAAGACCCCAGCAGTTATGGAGATTCTAGTACCATGGGACAATTTTCAAGAACACCATCAGCAGTGGCGTAGAGCCAGCCAGAGCATAGAAAACAAGCTGCACTTACTGCAGAGCGGGAGACATGACTCAGCCTCTTTGGAGGAGCCCAGAAGATAGTGAGTGAACCCCAAATCACTGGATGCTGAGTTATTTATACTCTTGGAATTTGGTTTTGGTTGGTTAAGACTGTGCCCTGCACTTCCCTCTAGAAGAAGGTATTCAATCTAACCTTGATTTTATAGGAGATTACAGCTGAAAGATTTTGAACTTTTAAAAGAGATTTTGGATGTTTAGAGAGTAGATATTTTATTCAGACTGAAATTTTAACATATTTGAATTAATAAAGATTAGGACTTTAAAGCTGTTTATGCTTTTAATGTAATCTTGGGAATGAATAAGAAGTGAAAAGTATTGCTTAATAGTAATTTGTGTGTCATGTTGAAAAGGGGTTAGCTGTACTGGCTAGTCTTATGTCAACTTGATCCATAAACTAGAGTTACCTGAAAAAAGAAAACTTCAGCTGAGGAAATGCCTCTATAATACCCAGTCCTAAGGCACTTTCTTAGTTAGTGATTGATGGGGGAGGGCCCAGCCCATCATGGGTGATTCCAAATGAAGGCAGGCCAAGGAAGGCATGAGGAACAAGCCAGTTAGTGCCCCCTCCATGGCCTCTGCATCAGCTCCTGCCTCCAGGTTTCTGCTAAAGAATATCAATATGGAAATGTAAACCAAATAAACTCTTTCCTCCCCAACTTGCTTGGTAATAGTGTTTCATTATAGAAAAAAGAAACTCTTAAAACAGGAATATACCATATTATTAGTAATAGTTACTACTACTCTATATTTGAAGTAAAACAGGGTATGTAATGTTAGTTTGAGATGAATTAGATTTAGTGTTAAAACAAACAATGTTTACATATTGATTATGCCCCATATATTACTTAAAAAATAAGTAATATATGGGACATTTGACAATGATTATTTTTGATGACTACACCTGAGAACACACATTTAAATAACTGAAGAAGAAAGTTACCTTTACAATTGCTTTTAATGTCTAATACTGGGAAGTATTTTCAGCTTTAAGAAACGTGACAAACTGCTTATAGGGCTTGAGACTTTTCATCACGAAACAAACGACATCCGATGCTATCACTCTGGAAAGGCCCTTGGGAAATAATGGCTTTTGGATTCTGCTAGTCAGCATGACATGGCATGGAAAATTGCATCTCATGCTGAGCCAACCAGGAAAATATATGTCATCACTCTGTGACATTCAGGGTTTTATCTGGAAACTATAATCTCATTCTGACTGCTAAAAGGGAGTGAGAAGACTGCATTAAAAATTTGAATTTTTTTTTCTGAGTTCTTGCCAATTCATATAAAAACTAGAGTAACATTCCCAAAGAATTCCATATTTGAGACACTTGCAATGAACTTATACTAACACCACAATGTGTTGTCAAAGCACTTCATAGCTGACATTATAGTTCAAATCATTTTTATAATAGCTCAAGTTAATGGATTTCTGGGAGAAAATTTACAATGTAACAGATAAAACTGAGAAATAAATTATACAAACCAGAGCTGAGCAATTCAAACTTATACACAACAAACATACGTCCTAATTCCTTTTACTTGGTTGAATAGACTGTAGGCTAAAAATCAAAATAGTAAGGCAGAGTTTCAAGGCCTGTATTCTAGCACTAGGAAGTCTAAGGTCAAGACTGGATGATCTTCAGTCCCAGGCCAAGATGAGCTATATAGCAAGAGCCCCTTCTCAGGAAAACAAACACACACACACACACACACACACACACACACACACACACACACACACACGGGTTGGAAACATGACTCTGTTGTAGAACACTTGTTTACGTCCCTAATCTGACTTAGGTGTAACATACCTATTTCAGATTATATACTCCAATCCCCATAGCCACGTGCATAATACCCACATTATTCTTCTCAGAACAGAATGTGTGATTTCAGAATATGTTATATGCTCATTTTTAAGTGTGCCATGTCTAATCTTTAAATGAAACAGTAAAAACAAACTGTAATAGCTCAAAAAATTATATTTCTGGGCCCTGTTTATGCTGTCCTTGAATTTTATGATATTACATGTCATGCTACTTAGAAACACAGTGTTGTCACAGCCAATACTGGACTGTCATTAACAACTAATCTCCTGATACACAGCAAGGATGCAAGAAAGGCCACATGATACAGGACAGGTCATGCAAATTTCTCTCATGTATACTTTCAATAGACACTAAGCAAGAACTGTTTTGCTTTAATCACAAAGTATTACGAATGTGAGCTTAAGGTTATCATAGCCAAGAAACCTATTTCACTAAAAGAAAGATAAGCCAATGTGAAAAGAAAGTCCTGACAGTGCAGCGTCTGGTACTAAGTCATGCTAAAGAAAAGATCGGGATTTGCCTGTCTGACCATGTTGGTTATGGAAATCAATAAACAAACCTTTTGGTTATAGTTTCTCTTGTGATGAATCTTTCTACTTTCAAAACATAGATTCTTCAGTAAAGCAATGACGTATTAACTAACAGACAATCTGCTACTAATGTGCTTTCTCCACCGTAGCCATTCATTATCCAGTCTGCAAAGATCTCAGATGCCTGCACATCCTTGGGCTTGTCTCCTAGCCTTCTATCTTTTTTTTTTTTTTTAATTTAATTTTATTTTATTTTTTTAATTTACATTCCAAATCACTTCCCCTTTCCCGTTTCCTCCCTCCCCGAAAGTCCCATAAGCCCCCTTCCCTCCCTCTTTTCTCCGTTCAACCCCCTCTCATTACTCTGTCCTGGCGTTCCCCTACATCCAGTCTTTCCAGGACCAGGGGTCTCTCCTTCCATCTTTTTAGAAATCTATTGATATGCAGATTGTGTCTAGGGTATTCTGAGATTCTGGGTCAATATCCCCTTATCAGTGACTTCATACCATGTGTGATCTTTTGTGATTGGGTTACCTCACTAAGGATGATATTTTCAAGTTCTGACCATTTGCCTAGGAATTTCGTGAATTCATTGTTTTTAATTGCAGAGTAGTATTCCATTGTGTAAATATACCACATCTTCTGAATCCATTCCTCCGTTGAGGGACATCTGGGTTCTTTCCAGCTTCTGGCTATTATAAATAAGGCTGCTATGAATATAGTGGAGCATGTGTCCTTATTGCATGCAGGTAAAGTCTCTGGGTATATGCCCAGGAGTGGTATAGCCGGATCCTCCGGAAGTGTCATGCCCAGTTTTCTGAGGAGCCGCCAGACTGCTTTCCAGAGTGGTTGTACCAGCCTGCAATTCCACCAGCAGTGGAGGAGTGTTCCTCTTTCTCCACATCCTCGCCAACAACTGCTGTCTCCTGTGTTTTTGATCTTAGCCATCCTGACTGGTGTGAGATGGAATCTCAGGGTTGTTTTGATTTGCATTTCCCTAATGACTAAGGATGATGAACATCTCTTTAGGTGCTTCTCAGCCATTAGATATTCTTCAGGTGAGAACTCTTTGTGGAGCTCTGTACCCCATTTTTAATAGGGTTACTTGCCTCTCTGGAGTTTAACTTCTTGAGTTCTTTGTATATCTTGGATATTAGCCCTCTGTCGGATGTAAGGTTGGTAAAGATCATTTCCCAGTTAGTTGGTTGCCGCTTTGTCTTTTTGACGGTGTCTTTTGCCTTGCAAAAACTTTGTAATTTAATGAGGTCCCATTTGTCTATTCTTGATCTTAGAGTATAAGCTATTGGAGTTCTGTTCAGGAAATTCTCCCCTGTGCCCATATGTTCAAGGTTCTTCCCTAGTTTCCCTTCTATTAGTTTCAGTGTGTCTGGTTTTATGTGGAGATCTTTGATCCACTTAGAATTGAGCTTAGTGCAAGGAGATAAGGATGGGTCAATTTGCATTCTTCTGCATGTTGACCTCCAGCTGAGCCAGCACCATTTGTTGAAAAGGCTATCTTTTTTCCACTGGATGGTTTTAGCTCCTTTGTCAAAGATCAAGTGACCATAGGAGTGTGGATTCATTTCTGGGTCTTCAATTCTGTTCCATTGATCTACATGTCTGTTACTGTACCAATAGCATGCAGTTTTTAACACTATTGCTCTGTAGTACAGCTTGAGGTCCGGGATACTGATTCCCCCAGAGGTTCTTTTACTCTTGAGAATAGTTTTAGCTATTCTGGGTTTTCTGTTATTCCAGATGAATTTTTGAATTGCTCTTTCTAACTCTATGAAGAATTGAGTTGGGATTTTGATGGGGATTGCATTGAATCTGTGTATTACTTTTGGTAAGATGCTCATTTTTACTATATTAATCCTGCCAATCCATGAGCATGGCAGATTTTTCCATCTTCCGAGGTCTTCTTCAATTTCTTTCTTCAGAGACTTGAAGTTCTTGTCATACAGATCTTTCACTTGTTTGGTTAGCGTCACGCCAAGATACTTAATATGGTTTGTGGCTATCGTAAAGGGTATTATTTCTCTTACTTCTTTCTCAGCCTGCTTATCCTTTGAGTATAGGAAGGCTTCTGACTTGCTTGAGTTGATTTTATATCCGGCCACTTTGCTGAAGTCGTTTATCAGCTGTAGGAGTTCTCTGGTGGAGTTCTTTGGGTCGCTTATGTATACTATCATATCGTCTGCAAATAGTGATAGTTTGACTTCTTCCTTTCCAATTTGTTTCCCTTTGACCTCTTTTTCTTGTCTAATTGCTCTAGCTAGAACTTCAAGTACTATATTGAAAAGATATGGAGAGAGAGGGCAGCCTTGTCTAGTCCCTGATTTTAGTGGGATTGCTTCAAGTTTCTCTCCGTTTAGATTGATGCTGGCTACTGGTTTGCTGTAAATTGCTTTTACTATGTTTAGATATGGGCCTTGAATTCCTGATCTTTCCAAGACCTTTAGCATGAAAGGATGCTGAATTTTGTCAAATGCTTTCTCAGCATCTAATGAGATGACCATGTGGTTTTTTTCTTTGAGATTGTTTATGTAGTGGATTACATTGATGGATTTCCTTATATTGAACCATCCCTGCATCCCTGGGATGAAGCCTACTTGATCGTGGGGAATGATCGTTTTGATGTGTTCTTGGATTCGGTTGGCAAGAATTTTATTGAGTATTTTTGCATCGATATTCATAAGAGAGATTGGCCTTCTATCTTTTTAAGACACTAGCTCCCCTATGGGTTCCTATTTGATATGGCTCTCAGCCTTCTCACTGCCACATCCACTAGTCACACTCTTCCTCACTCTGCCTGAGCCCACAAATCTAGAGGTATTATCGACTTTCTTCTGGGCTTCTGACACTTTCTTCACTCAGCCAATTCTCTTCTCAGATTAACTTGGATCCATGGGATCAGGAACCAATCTGGAAGGTTCAGGGGCTGTTGAACCTACCAGATTCTTTATCTTCTTTGCTTGTTGTTTCAAAGAATAGCTGCAGACTATTCTAGAAGTGTAACATCCTTAAAGGACACACCTTTCCCTGGAGCATTGAAGTGGAAGTACAGTATCATTAGAATACTGTTAAATCACTGCAATGTTTTTTTTTTTATTTACATTCCAAATCATTTCCCCTTTCCCGTTTCCTCCCTCCCCGAAAGTCCCATAAGCCCCCTTCCCTCCTTCTTTTCTCCATTCAACCCCCTCTCGTTTCTCTGTCCTGGCATTCCCCTACATCCAGTCTTTCCAGGACCAGGGGTCTCTCCTTCCATCTTCTTAGAAATCTATTGATATGCAAATTGTGTCTAGGGTATTCCCAGTTTCTGGGTTAATATACCCTTATCAGTAACTGCATACCAAGTGTGTTCTTTTGTGATTGGGTTACCTCACTAAGGATGATATTTTCAAGTTCTGACCATTTGCCTAGGAATTTCGTGAATTCATTGTTTTTAATTGCAGAGTAGTATTCCATGGTGTAGATATACCACATCTTCTGAATCCATTCCTCCGTTGAGGGACATCTGGGTTCTTTCCAGCTTCTGGCTATTATAAATAAGGCTGCTATGAACATAGCGGAGCATGTGTCCTTATTGCATGCAGGGGAAGCCTCTGGGTATATGCCCAGGAGTGGTATAGCTGGATCCTCCGGGAGTGTCATGCCCAGTTTTCGGAGGAACCGCCAGACTGATTTCCAGAGTGGTTGTACCAGCTTGCAATTCCACCAGCAGTGGAGGAGTGTTCCTCTTTCTCCACATCCTCGCCAACAACTGCTATCTCCTGTGTTTTTGATCTTAGCCATCCTGACTGGTGTGAGATGGAATCTCAGGGTTGTTTTGATTTGCATTTCCCTAATGACTAAGGATGATGAACATCTCTTTAGGTGCTTCTCAGCCATTAGATATTCTTCAGGTGAGAACTCTTTGTTTAGCTCTGTACCCCATTTTTTAATAGGGTTACTTGCCTCTCTGGAGTTTAACTTCTTGAGTTCTTTGTCTATATTGGATATTAGCCCTCTGTCGGATGTAAGGTTGGTAAAGATCATTTCCCAGTTAGTTGGTTGCTGCTTTGTCTTTTTGACAGTGTCTTTTGCCTTGCAAAAACTTTGTAATTTAATGAGGTCCCATTTGTCTATTCTTGATCTTAGAGCATAAGCTATTGGAGTTCTGTTCAGGAAATTCTCCCCTGTGCCCATATGTTTCAAGGTTCTTCCCTAGATTGCTATGGGGCTGCGGATTTAAGATTTGTTTGAGAGCTGTGTAACACTAGATGACCCTATCTTCTGCTTGTTTCCTTCACCTGTTTACTGGGACTAGAATCCGGAAATTGCAACGGCTTCCATATACCAGGGCATGGCTGGTAAAAACTCATAGCAATATGTTCCAAATGAAAGCTAGAAACAGAACTCTGGGTTCTAAAGACTGAAGGGATATGTTGTAGCTCTCAGATCTTAGGTCATAATAAACCTGTAGGTCTTCAGTCCAGCCTTGGCATCTCAAGAGCTCACTCAGGGTTTACCAGCTTCTCCACACCTGTCTAAAATTCCTACTGGAGTGCAGCAAAAGGACCTCAGCAGAAGAAGAGTGACATCCTAAGATGGGGAAGGAGTAGTTAGGATGGCTGTGGTCAGTTCTATTCTTCTTCCAGCTCTAGTGCTATGCAGGAGTTCACGTGCACAGTCATGTCAGCTAAGAGTATATAATGCAGAGTGGGCGGAGCTCAGGTCCAACAGGCACACACTCACGAGAAGCCAGCTTCCCTTGATAGGTTTCCTGAGCTTTTGGGTCCTGTCTCATAAGGAACTGTATTGCTTATGTTGTTCTTTGATGCCCATCTGTATAAACAATGAAGAACTTGGATGAACAATAAACAGCAGACCTATTCATTGGATCTTTTTAATTGGCCCCCAAACTAGCTCCTGAATAACTACAAAAATCTAGACACTAATATTAAAAATTAGCAGTTTTCTTTAATACAGGTATATAAAATGAAAAAAACTATAAAAAAACTGGACAAATTATTAAATATCTATTTATACTTAACCTACCTATGAAAAAGACATGCAGTTTGTTGGTATTTAATTAAGTATACTGACATTGGAGCCTTTCCCTCTGTCAGAAAGTTAGAGATAAAAAGGTGCTAAATCTCAAGGCTCTCAAGATGGCTGCAGGGTTAATGTACTTGGCAACACCACCAATCCCCTAGTAAAAAATAAATACATAAATGTAAAAAGGGAACATCATTAAACATACTTTAAAAAAAAACAAAATTTATTTATTAGTGAAATAGGTGAGCAGGAAAAAGCATTCGCCATCAAACCTGAAGACTTGAGACCCACGTGCTGGAATATACACACAGCAGGGGAGAACAAAACACACATGGTATGGAAGTGCTACCCTTTCCCATACACACATGAATACAAAATAAATAAGGCAAGAGAAGTGTAAATCCCCAGAACCCATGTAAAAGTTCAGTGACCATTGCAGCCCTCCTGTAACTGCGGACTCTAAGGGTAGAGCCTGGATCAACAGAGCAAACCGCCTAAGGAGAACAGAGACCCTGCCCTATAACTGACTGAAAGAAGAATGAACATTCAACAACATAAAGGAAATAGCAAGCACCCTTCAATTCTTCATTTGTTCTCAGATAATTTTCATTTATTATATTTTACCAGTTCATGGCTAAGCAGATTTTCAATTTCATTAACTGTTTTAATTACATTGTCACAGTATGTACACAGACATTTAAAGAATTCCTGTGTGGTAGAGACAGATCAGTGGTTAGCAGCAGGTCCTGTCCTCACAACCACAATGGGTAGCCTGTAGCTCCAACTGTGAGATCTGAAGACACCTACATCTGTGTGCACATACTACCCCAAACTCACACAAATATATACATTAAAATAAAAAAAAAAAACTTAAAAGAGAGAGAGAAAGAAAAGAAACATACTAAAACACAAGCCCTAAAGATAAATTTAGCTTAAAAAGAAAAACTGGCAGCCCTTTGCCATTAAACTAGAATATACATCTTGTATTTGGAAGATGGTAATTCCTTGGCCTGGTGTCAGCAGAACTTTCTAAAATGTAATCAGTTAAACTGAAAAAAAACTATCTTGAGTTCAATATTTCCTGTCTTGAATCTAAATTTCTCAGAGAGGTGGTATCTCTAAAACTAACCATTAAAATAAACTGAATTAACAAAAAAATGTTGAAGTTCTTAAAGTATTTTTAAAAAATTAAAAATAATGAAGTATTTTACTTTCATGTTATTAATGTAGCACTAAAAAGTCATAGGGAAAACTACCACTCTAAAACCTTCTTAAAACAACTTTGGCAAACAACTCAATTAGATTTAATCCATTCCTGGTCCTGGATGTTCCACTTGGTGGCAAATATGTCCATACGGGCACTGTGCCCAGTGCAACTACTTTATGGTCTCCATGCTCTCTAAGGAAGCCTAACAAACTCCCAAGGTTCTCCTGGTGAAAGGAACTTTGGATTGTCATTAAGACCTATATATAGCAGGAAGGGAATAGTCTAGCACAAGGGAGGAAATTCTCAAAGCAGACTCTTTTTCTAAAAACATTGTTGAGCTACATTTGATCTCATCACATTACACTTTAATATCTACCTTCAATTCTTTAATATTTTTCCATTGGAATTAAATATCTAATTAACTACAAATGAACAGAATTTTAAGCTACAATGCTTAATAAAAGTAAGTAACTTCTAAAACACATAAATCCATAAAATGTAGTTTTTATGCTTTCTACTAATTCCCTACTATAATTAGAAACATATCTGCAAATTCAGGCTTAACTGAATTAAAGGCTGGCCTGAGCACTTTAAGAGAAATTGTTGTTGATGTATACTGACTGGAGTGGTATTACTCATTTTGGTTTTAATCCAGTTATTAAAATTAGATATTAGGAAATATCATTGCCATTGAAACATTAACAGAAACATTTAAAATTGTCCTAAAAACGCACATTGCCTATGACTAGAATGATTTCTTATTTAATGAAACTGTAGACTTTGGAATGACATGTTAAACTAATGAAAAAAGAAAAACAGAAGAGAAGATGAGATATTCTATCTTCATAGAAGGCAAGGATTCTATGTATGTGAACAGCAAAGGGCTTATACATTGATAAAATTATTCTCACATCCTCTACAATAGTTCAAGAAAACCAGTACTCAGACTACACAAATGTTTGTAGAATGAATGATAGCTAAAGTAATGATATATATTTGTTTTATCCCTATCTCAGTGGAAGATGCTATTTTTCTAAACATTAAGTCCATGACTCTGCTACATCCCATTTCAACCTGTGATTTCTCAATAACTTTAACTCTCATTCCTGGTGAATTTCAACCTGTTCCCTCCTACCCCTTCCTCGCTCCCTGGTCCTTCCCCACTCCCTCCTCCCCACTTTCCATGCTGAGAGTCATACATAAGAGTTAAACCAGCCATGTTTTCAAGAGTGCTGTGTGTGGCCCATCCATTCCTAATTCCTCAGTTGCTAATCATTACACAACAATTAAGTTCCCCTGGCCATCTGGCCAACGACAACAGTCTGTTTTGTCAGGCAGGCTCCCTGCTTAGGAGAGTTCTGGACCAGTCACTGCCTTTCTCCTCAAAGCTTCAGTCATCTGACATAACTATGGAGCTGTGCTGCTTCTGTCTTATAACCATGCTTCCGTGCCTTCCCTGCTGTGTCCCCCTTCTTAATATTTAAGTTAAAAAATCTTCTGAAGCAAAATACCGTTTTTTCCTCCCTATATTGTCCTGACATACCTTTTTTTCTTCTTTTTTATTCAATATATTCTTCATTTACATTTCAAATGCTATACCCCTTCCTGGTTTCCCTGCTCCCCGAAAACCCCCAACCCATCCTCCCACCTCCTGCCTCCAAGATTATGCTCCTCCACCCAACCCACTCCCATGACCCCCACTCGATTTCCCCACACTGGGGCCTCTACTGAACCTTCACTGGACCAAGGACCTCTCTGCCCACCGATGCCAGACAAGGCATTCCTCTGCCAATCTTTTGGCTGGAACCACATGTACCCCTTGGTTAATGGCTTAGTCCCTGGGAG
Source organism: Tokudaia tokunoshimensis (assembly GCA_036184795.1). Lineage (NCBI taxonomy): Eukaryota > Metazoa > Chordata > Mammalia > Rodentia > Muridae > Tokudaia > Tokudaia tokunoshimensis. The sequence continues at coordinate 34,687,202 of BTHU01000018.1, read as the reverse complement.
CCCTGGGGCGTCTGGTTGGCCAACATTGTCGTTCTTCCCATGGGGCTGTACCCCCCACCCAGCTCCTCCAGCTTGCCCTCCAACT